>JAVRKA010000460.1:0-107865 GCA_034508555.1 Venustoraphidia nigricollis
CCTATATTTGAAATGCCTATCGGCAAACCATATCTGAAATGCCTATCGACACCTATATTTGAAATATCTATCGGCTTCTATATCTGAAATGCCTATCGGCACCTATTTTTAAAATGCCAATCGGCAACTATATCTGAAATGCCTATCGGCACTTATATCTGAAATGCCTATCGGCACCAATTTTTGAAATGCCTATCGGAAACTACATCTGAAATGCCTATCAGCACCTATATTTGAAATGCCTATCGGCAACTATATCTGCAATGCCTAACGGCAACTATATTTGAAATGCCTATCGGCTTCTATATCTGAAATGCCCATCGACACTATGTTTAAAATGCCAATTGGCAACTATATCTGAAATGCCTATCGGTACCTATTTTTGAAATGCCTATCGGAAACTACATCTGAAATGCCTATCAGCACTTATATTTGAAATGCCTATCGGCAACCATATCTGGAATGCCTATCGGCACCTATATTTGAAATGCCTATCGGCTTCTATATCTGAAATGCCTATCGGCACCTATTTTTAAAATGCCAATCGGCAACTATATCTGCAATACCTATCGGCACCTATATCTGAAATGCCTATCGGCACATATTTTTCAAATGCCTATCGGAAACTACATCTGAAATGCCTATCAGCACCTATATTGGAAATGCCTATCGGCAACCATATCTGAAATGCCTTTCGACACCTATATTTGAAATACCTATCGGCTTCTATATCTGAAATGCCTATCGACACCTATTTTTAAAATGCCAATCGGTAACTATATCTGAAATGCCTATCGGCACCTATATCTGAAATGCCTGTCGGCACCAATTTTTGAAATGCCTATCGTAAACTACATCTGGAATGCCTATCAGCACCTATATTTGAAATGCCTATTGGCAACCATATCTGGAATGCCTATCGGCACCTATATTTGAAATGCCTATCGACTTCTATATCTGAAATGCTTATCGACACCTATTTTTAAAATGCCAATCGGCAACTATATCTGAAATGCCTATCGGCAGCTATATCTGAAATGCCTTTTGGCAGCTATATCTGAAATGCCTATCGGCACCTATTTTTAAATTGCCTATCGTAAACTACATCTGAAATGCCTATCAGTACCTATATTTGAAATGCCTATCGGCTACCATATCTGAAATGCCTTTCGGCACCTATTTTTAAAATGCCAATCGGCAACTATATATGAAATGCCTATCGGCACCTATATCTGAAATGCCTATCGGCATAATTTTTGTAATGCCTATCGGAAACTACATCTGAAATGCCTATCAGCAACTATATTTGAAATGCCTATCGGCAACCATATCTGGAATGCCTATCGGCACCTATATTTGAAATACCTATCGGCTTCTATATCTGAAATGGCTATCGGCACCTATTTTTAAAATGTCAATCGGCAACTATATCTGAAATGCCTATCGGCACCTATATCTGAAATGCCTATCGGCACCAATTTTTGAAATGCCTATCGGAAACTACATCTGAAATGCCTATCAGCACCTATATTTGAAATGCCTATCGGCAACCATATCTGGAATGCTTATCGGCACCTATATTTGAAATGCCTATCGGCATCTATATCGGAAATGCCTATCGGCACCTATTTTTAAAATGCCAATCGGCAACTATATCTGAAATGCCTATTGGCACCTATACCTGAAATGCCTATCGGCATCAATTTTTGAAATGCCTATCGGAAACTACATCTAAAATGCCTATCAACACCCATATTTGAAATGCCTATCGGCAACCATATCTGAAATGCCTATCGACACCTATATTTGAAATACCTATCGGCTTCTATATCTGAAATGCCCATCGGCCCCTGTTTTTAAAATGCCAATCGGCAACTATATCTGAAATGCCTATCGGCACCTATACCTGAAATGCCTATCGGCATCAATTTTTGAAATGCCTATCGGAAACTACATCTAAAATGCCTATCAACACCTATATTTGAAATGCCTATCGGCAACCATATCTGAAATGCCTATCGGCACCTGTATCTGAAATGCCTATCGGGATCAATTTTTGAAATGCCTATCGGAAACTACATCTGGAATGCCTATCAGCACCTGTATTTGAAATGCCTATCGGCAACCATATCTGGAATGCCTATCGGCACTAATTTCTGAAATGCCTATCGGAAACTACATCTGAAATGCCTATCAGCACCTATATCTGAAATGCCTATCGGCACCTATTTTTGAAATGCCAATCGGTAACTATATCTGAAATGCCTATCGGCACCTATTTTTGAAATGCCTATCGGAAACTACATCTGAAATGCCTATCAAAACCTATATTTGAAATGCCCATCGGCAACCATATCTGGAATGCCTATCGGCACCTATATTTGAAATGCCTATCGGCTTCTATATCTGAAATGCCTATCGGCACCTATATCTGAAATGCCTATCGGCACTAATTTCTGAAATGCCTATCGGAAACTACATCTGAAATGCCTATCAGCACCTATATCTGAAATGCCTATCGGCACCTATTTTTGAAATGCCAATCGGTAACTATATCTGAAATGCCTATCGGCACCTATTTTTGAAATGCCTATCGGAAACTACATCTGAAATGCCTATCAAAACCTATATTTGAAATGCCCATCGGCAACCATATCTGGAATGCCTATCGGCACCTATATTTGAAATGCCTATCGGCTTCTATATCTGAAATATCTATCGGCACCTATTTTTAAAATGCAAATCGGCAACTATATCTGAAATGCCTATCGGCACCTATATCTGAAATGCCTATCGGCACCTATTTTTGAATTGCCTTTCGGAAACTACATCTGAAATGCCTATCTGCTCCTATATTTGAAATGCCTATCGGCAACCATATCTGAAATGCCTATCGACACCTATATTTGAAATACCTATCGGCTTCTATATCTGACATGCCTATCGGCACCTGTTTTTAAAATGCCAATCGGCAACTATATCTGAAATGCCTATCGGCAACCATATCTGGAATGCCTATCGGCACCTATATTTGAAATGCCTATCGGCTTCTATATCTGAAATGCCTATCGGCACCTATTTTTAAAATGCCAATCGGCAACTATATCTGAAATGCCTAACGGCACCTATATCTGAAATGCCTATCGGCACCTATTTTTGAAATGCCTATCGGAAACTACATCTGAAATGCCTATCAGCACCTATACTTGAAATGCCTTTCGGCAACCATATCTGAAATGCCTATCGACACCTATATTTGAAATACCTATCGGCTTTTATGTCTGAAATGCCTATCGGCACCTATTTTTAAAATGCCAATCGGTAACTATATCTGAAATGCCTATCGGCACCTATATCTGAAATGCCTATCGGCACCAATTTTTGAAATGCCTATCAAAAACTACATCTGGAATGCCTATTAGCACCTATATTTGAAATGATTATCGGCAACCATATCTGGAATGCCTATCGGCACCTATATTTGAAATGCCTATCGGCTTCTATATCTGAAATGCCTATCGACACCTATTTTTAAAATGCCAATCGGCAACTATATCTGAAATGCCTATCGGCACCTACATTTGAAATGCCTATCGGCACCTATTTTTGAAATGCCTATCGGAGATTACATCTGAAATGCCTATCAACATCTATATTTGAAATGCCTATCGGCAACCATATCTGAAATGCCTATCGACACCTATATTTGAAATACCTATCGGCTTCTATATCTGAAATGGCTATCGGCACCTATTTTTAAAATGTCAATCGGCAACTATATCTGAAATCCCTATCGGCACCTATATCTGAAATGCCTATCGGCACCAATTTTTGAAATGCCTATCGGAAACTACATCTGAAATGCCTATCAGCACCTATATTTGAAATGCCTATCGGCAACCATATCTGGAATGCTTATCGGCACCTATATTTGAAATGCCTATCGGCATCTATAACGGAAATGCCTATCGGCACCTATTTTTTAAATGCCAATCGGCAACTATATCTGAAATGCCTATCGGCACCTATATCTGAAATGCCTATCGGCACCTATTTTTGAAATGCCTATCGGAAACTACATCTGAAATGCCTATCAGCACCTATATTTGAAATGCCTATCGGCAACCATATCTGGAATGCCTATTGGCACCTATATTTGAAATGCCTATCGGCTTCTATATCTGAAATGCTCATCGTCACCTATTATTAAAATGCCAATCGGCAACTATATATGAAATGCCTATCGGCACCTATATCTAAAATGCCTATCGGCAACTATTTTTGAAATGCCTATCGGAAACTACATCTGAAATGCCTATCAGCACCTATATTTGAAATGCCTATCGGCAACCATATCTGGAATGCCTATCGGCACCTATATTTGAAATGCCTATCGGCTTCTATATCTGAAATGCCTATCGGCACCTATTTTTAAAATGCCAATCGGCAACTATATCTGAAATGCCTATCGGCACCTATATCTAAAATGCCTATAGGCACCTATTTTTGAAATGCCTATCGGAAACTACATCTGAAATGCCTATCAGCACCTATATTTGAAATGCCTATCGGCAACCATATCTGGAATGCCTATCGGCACCTATATCTGAAATGCCTATCGGCACCTATTTTTGAAATGCCTATCGGAAACCACATCTGAAATGCCAATCGGCAACTATATCTGAAATGCCTATCGGCACCTATATCTGAAATGCCTATAGGCACCTATTTTTGAAATGCCTATCGGAAACTACATCTGAAATGCCTATCAGCACCTATATTTGAAATGCCTATCGGCAACCATATCTGGAATGCCTATCGGCACCTATATCTGAAATGCCTATCGGCACCTATTTTTAAAATGCCAATCGGTAACTATATCTGAAGTGCCTATTGGCACCTATATCTGAAATACCTATCGGCACCTATTTTTGAAATGCCTATCGAAAACTACATCTGAAATGCCTATCAGCACATATATTTGAAACGCCTATCGGCAACCACATCAGAAATGCCTATCGGTAACTATATCTAAAATGCCTTTCGGCATTTATATCTGAAATGCCTATCGACACCTATATTTGAAATACCTATCGGCACCTATATTTTATATGCCTATCGGCAACTATATCTGATATGCCTATCGGCACCTATATCTGAAAAGCCTATCGGCACCTATTTTTGAAATGCCTATCGGAAATTACTTCTAAAATGCCTAACGGTACCTATTTTTAAAATGCCAATCGGCAACTATATCTGAAATGCCTATCAGCACCTATATTTGAAATCCCTATCGGCAACCATATCTGAAATGCCTATCGACACCTATATTTAAAATGCCTATCGGCAACCATATCTGGAATTTTTATCGGCACCTATATTTGAAATGCCCATCGGCATCTGTATCTGAAATGCCTATCGGCACCTATTTTTAAAATGCCAATCGGCAACTATATCTGAAATGCCTATCGGCACCTATATCTGAAATGCCTATCGGAAACTACATCTGAAATGCCTATCAGCACCTATATTTGAAATGCCTATCGGCAAACATATCTGAAATGCCTATCGACACCTTTATTTGAAATACCTATCGGCTTCTACATCTGAAATGCCTATCAGCACCTATATTTGAAATGCCTATCGGCAAACATATCTGAAATGCCTATCGACACCTATATTTGTAATACCTATCGGCTTCTATATCTGAAATGCCTATCGGCACCTATTTTTAAAATGCCAATCGGCAACTATATCTGAAATGCCTATCGGCACCTATATCTAAAATGCCTTTCGGCACCAATTTTTGAAATGCCTATCGGAAACTACATCTGAAATGCCTATCAGCACCTATATTTGAAATGCCTATCGGCAACCATATCTGAAATGCCTATCGGCACCTATATTTGAACTGCCTATTGGCTTCTATATCTGAAATGCCTATCGACACCTATTTTTAAAATGCCAATTGGCAACTATATCTGAAATGCCTATCGGCACCTATATCTCAAAATGCCTATCGGTACCTATTTTTGAAATGCCTATCGGAAACTACATCTGAAATGCCTATCAGCACCTATATTTGAAATGCCTATCGGCAACCATATCTGGATTGCTTATCGGCACCTATATTTGAAATGCCTATCGGCTTCAATATCTAAAATGCCTATCGGCATCTATTTTTAAACTGCCAATCGGCAACTATATCTGAAATGCCTATCGGCACCTATATCTAAAATGCCTATCGGCACCTATTTTTGAAATGCCTATCGGAAACTACATCTGAAATGCCTATCAGCACCTATATTTGAAATGCCTATCGGCAACCATATCTGGAATGCCTATCGGCACCTATATTTGAAATGCCTATCGGCTTCTATATCTGAAATGCCTATCGGCACCGATTTTTAAAATGCCAATCGGCAACTATATCTGAAATGCTTATCGGCACCTATTTCTAAAATGCCTATCGGCACCTATTTTTGAAATGCCTATCGGAAACTACATCTGAAATGCATATCAGCACCTATATTTGAAAGGCCTATCGGCAACCATATCTGGAATGCTTATCTGCACCTATATTTGAAATGCCTATCGGCTTCTATATCTGAAATGCCTATCGACACCTATTTTTAAAATGCCAATTGGCAACTATATCTGAAATGCCTATCGGCACCTATATCTCAAAATGCCTTTTTGGTACCTATTTTTGAAATGCCTATCGGAAACTACATCTGAAATGCCTATCAGCACCTATATTTGAAATATCTATCGGCAACTATATCTGGAATGCTTATCGGCACCTATATTTGAAATGCCTATCGGCTTCTATATCTGAAATGCCTATCGGCACCTATTTTTAAAATGCCAACCGGCAACTATATCTGAAATGCCTATCGGCACCTATTTCTGAAATGCCTATCGGCACCTTTTTTTGAAATGCCTATCGGAAACTACATCTGAAATGGCTATCAGCACCAATATTTGAAATGCCTATCGGCAACCATATCTGAAATGCCTATCGACACCTATATTTGAAATACCTATCGGCTTCTATATCTGAAATGCCTACCGGCACCTAATTTTAAAATGCCAATCGGCAACTATATCTGAAATGCCTATCGGCACCTATATCTGAAATGCCTACCGGCACCTATTTTAGAAATGCCTATCGGAAACTACATCTGAAATGCCTATCAGCACCTATATTTGAAATGCTTATAGACAACCATATCTGGAATGCCTATCGGCACCTATATTTGAAATGCCTATCGGCTTCTATATCTGAAATGCCTATCGGCACCTATTTTTAAAATGCCAATCGGCAACTATATCTGAAGTGCCTATCGGCACCTATATCTGAAATGCCTATCGGCACCTATTTTTGAAATGCCTATCGAAAACTACATCTAAAATGCCTATCAGCACCTATATTTGAAATGCCTATCGGCAACCACATCAGAAATGCCTATCGGCACCTATATCTAAAATGCCTTTCGGCATTTATATCTGAATTGCCTATCCACATCTATATTTGAAATGCCTATCGGCACCTATATTTTAAATGCCTATCGGCAACTCTATCTGATATGCCTATCGGCACCTATATCTAAAAATGCCTATCGGCAACTCTATCTGATATGCCTATCGGCACCTATATCTAAAAATGCCTATCGGCACCTATTTTTGAAATGCCTATCGGAAAAAACATCTAAAATGCCTATCGGCATCTACTTTAAAATGCCAACCTGCAACTATATCTGAAATACCTATCGGCACCTATATTTGAATTGCCTATCGGCAACTATTTTTGAAATGCCTATAGGAAACTACATCTGAAATGCCTATCAGCACCTATATTTGAAATGCCTATCGGCAAACCATATCTGAAATGCCTATCGACACCTATATTTGAAATATCTATCGGCTTCTATATCTAAAATGCCTATCGGCACCTATTTTTAAAATGCCAATCGGCAACTATATCTGAAATGCCTATCGGCACTTATATCTGAAATGCCTATCGGCACCAATTTTTGAAATGCCTATCGGAAACTACATCTGAAATGCCTATCAGCACCTATATTTGAAATGCCTATCGGCAACTATATCTGCAATGCCTAACGGCACCTATATTTGAAATGCCTATCGGCTTCTATATCTGAAATGCCCATCGACACCTATGTTTAAAATGCCAATTGGCAACTATATCTGAAATGCCTATCGGTACCTATTTTTGAAATGCCTATCGGAAACTACATCTGAAATGCCTATCAGCACTTATATTTGAAATGCCTATCGGCTACCATATCTGGAATGCCTATCGGCACCTATATTTGAAATGCCTATCGGCTTCTATATCTGAAATGCCTATCGGCACCTATTTTTAAAATGCCAATCGGCAACTATATCTGCAATGCCTATCGGCACCTATATCTGAAATGCCTATCGGCACATATTTTTCAAATGCCTATCGGAAACTACATCTGAAATGCCTATCAGCACCTATATTTGAAATGCCTATCGGCAACCATATCTGAAATGCCTTTCGACAACTATATTTGAAATACCTATCGGCTTCTATATCTGAAATGCCTATCGGCACCTATTTTTAAAATGCCAATCGGTAACTATATCTGAAATGCCTATCGGCACCTATATCTGAAATGCCTGTCGGCACCAATTTTTGAAATGCCTATCGTAAACTACATCTGGAATGCCTATCAGCACCTATATTTGAAATGCCTATTGGCAACCATATCTGGAATGCCTATCGACTTCTATATCTGATATGCTTATCGACACCTATTTTTAAAATGCCAATCGGCAACTATATCTGAAATGCCTATCGGCAGCTATATCTGAAATGCCTTTTGGCAGCTATATCTGAAATGCCTATCGGCACCTATTTTTAAATTGCCTATCGTAAACTACATCTGAAATGCCTATCAGTACCTATATTTGAAATGCCTATCGGCTACCATATCTGAAATGCCTTTCGGCACCTATTTTTAAAATGCCAATCGGCAACTATATCTGAAATGCCTATCGGCACCTAAATCTGAAATGCCTATCGGCATAATTTTTGTAATGCCTATAGGAAACTACATCTGAAATGCCTATCAGCAACTATATTTGAAATGCCTATCGGCAACCATATCTGGAATGCCTATCGGCACCTATATTTGAAATACCTATCGGCTTCTACATCTGAAATGCCTATCAGCACCTATATTTGAAATGCCTATCGGCAAACATATCTGAAATGCCTATCGACACCTATATTTGTAATACCTATCGGCTTCTATATCTGAGATGCCTATCGGCACCTATTTTTAAAATGCCAATCGGCAACTATATCTGAAATGCCTATCGGCACCTATATCTAAAATGCCTTTCGGCACCAATTTTTGAAATGCCTATCGGAAACTACATCTGAAATGCCTATCAGCACCTATATTTGAAATGCCTATCGGCAATCATATCTGAAATGCCTATCGGCACCTATTTTTGAACTGCCTATCGGCTTCTATATCTGAAATGCCTATCGACACCTATTTTTAAAATGCCAATTGGCAACTATATCTGAAATGCCTATCGGCACCTATATCTCAAAATGCCTATCGGTACCTATTTTTGAAATGCCTATCGGAAACTACATCTGAAATGCCTATCAGCACCTATATTTGAAATGCCTATCGGCAACCATATCTGGAATGCTTATCGGCACCTATATTTGAAATGCCTATCGGCTTCAATATCTAAAATGCCTATCGGCATCTATTTTTAAACTGCCAATCGGCAACTATATCTGAAATGCCTATCGGCACCTATATCTAAAATGCCTATCGGCACCTATTTTTGAAATGCCTATCGGAAACTACATCTGAAATGCCTATCAGCACCTATATTTGAAATGCCTATCGGCAACCATATCTGGAATGCCAATCGGCACCTATATTTGAAATGCCTATCGGCTTCTATATCTGAAATGCCTATCGGCACCTATTTTTAAAATGCCAATCGGCAACTATATCTGAAATGCCTATCGGCACCTATTTCTGAAATGCCTATCGGCACCTATTTTTGAAATGCCTATCGGAAACTACATCTGAAATGCATATCAGCACCTATATTTGAAAGGCCTATCGGCAACCATATCTGGAATGCTTATCTGCACCTATATTTGAAATGCCTATCGGCTTCTATATCTGAAATGCCTATCGACACCTATTTTTAAAATGCCAATTGGCAACTATATCTGAAATGCCTATCGGCACCTATATCTCAAAATGCCTTTTTGGTACCTATTTTTGAAATGCCTATCGGAAACTACATCTGAAATGCCTATCAGCACCTATATTTGAAATGCCTATCGGCAACTATATCTGGAATGCTTATCGGCACCTATATTTGAAATGCCTATCGGCTTCTATATCTGAAATGCCTATCGGCACCTATTTTTAAAATGCCAACCGGCAACTATATCTGAAATGCCTATCGGCACCTATTTCTGAAATGCCTATCGGCACCTATTTTTGAAATGCCTATCGGAAACTACATCTGAAATGCATATCAGCACCTATATTTGAAAGGCCTATCGGCAACCATATCTGGAATGCTTATCTGCACCTATATTTGAAATGCCTATCGGCTTCTATATCTGAAATGCCTATCGGCACCTATTTTTAAAATGCCAACCGGCAACCATATCTGAAATGCCTATGGACACCTATATTTGAAATACCTATCGGCTTCTATATCTGAAATGCCTAACGGCACCTAATTTTAAAATGCCAATCGGCAACTATATCTGAAATGCCTATCGGCACCTATATCTGAAATGCCTACCGGCACCTATTTTTGAAATGCCTATCGGAAACTACATCTGAAATGCCTATCAGCACCTATATTTGAAATGCTTATAGACAACCATATCTGGAATGCCTATCGGCACCTATATTTGAAATGCCTATCGGCTTCTATATCTGAAATGCCTATCGGCACCTATTTTTAAAATGCCAATCGGCAACTATATCTGAAGTGCCTATCGGCACCTATATCTGAAATGCCTATCGGCACCTATTTTTGAAATGCCTATCGAAAACTACATTTAAAATGCCTATCAGCACCTATATTTGAAATGCCTATCGGCAACCACATCAGAAATGCCTATCGGCACCTATATCTAAAATGCCTTTCGGCATTTATATCTGAATTGCCTATCGACATCTATATCTGAAATGCCTATCGGCACCTATTTTTAAAATGCCAATCGGCAACTATATCTGAAATGCCTATCGGCACTTATATCTGAAATGCCTATCGGCACCAATTTTTGAAATGCCTATCGGAAACTACATCTGAAATGCCTATCAGCACCTATATTTGAAATGCCTATCGGCAACTATATCTGCAATGCCTAACGGCACCTATATTTGAAATGCCTATCGGCTTCTATATCTGAAATGCCCATCGACACCTATGTTTAAAATGCCAATTGGCAACTATATCTAAAATGCCTATCGGTACCTATTTTTGAAATGCCTATCGGAAACTACATCTGAAATGCCTATCAGCACTTATATTTGAAATGCCTATCGGCAACCATATCTGGAATGCCTATCGGCACCTATATTTGAAATGCCTATCGGCTTCTATATCTGAAATGCCTATCGGCACCTATTTTTCAAATGCCAATCGGCAACTATATCTGCAATGCCTATCGGCACCTATATCTGAAATGCCTATCGGCACATATTTTTCAAATGCCTATCGGAAACTACATCTGAAATGCCTATCAGCACCTATATTTGAAATGCCTATCGGCAACCATATCTGAAATGCCTTTCGACACCTATATTTGAAATACCTATCGGCTTCTATATATGAAATGCCTATCGGCACCTATTTTTAAAATGCCAATCGGTAACTATATCTGAAATGCCTATCGGCACCTATATCTGAAATGCCTGTCGGCACCAATTTTTGAAATGCCTATCGTAAACTACATCTGGAATGCCTATCAGCACCTATATTTGAAATGCCTATTGGCAACCATATCTGGAATGCCTATCGACACCTATATTTGAAATGCCTATCGACTTCTATATCTGAAATGCTTATCGACACCTATTTTTAAAATGCCAATCGGCAACTATATCTGAAATGCCTATCGGCAGCTATATCTGAAATGCCTTTTGGCAGCTATATCTGAAATGCCTATCGGCACCTATTTTTAAATTGCCTATCGTAAACTACATCTGAAATGCCTATCAGCACCTATATTTGAAATGCCTATCGGCTACCATATCTGAAATGCCTTTCGGCACCTTTTTTTAAAATGCCAATCGGCAACTATATCTGAAATGCCTATCGGCACCTATATCTGAAATGCCTATCGGCATAATTTTTGTAATGCCTATCGGAAACTACATCTAAAATGCCTATTAGCAACTATATTTGAAATGCCTATCGGCAACCATATCTGGAATGCCTATCGGCACCTATATTTGAAATGCCTATCGGCTTCTATATCTGAAATGCTTATCGGCACCTATTTTTTAAATGCCAATCGGCAACTATATCTGAAATGCCTATCGGCACTTATATCTGAAATGCCTATCGGCACCAATTTTTGAAATGCCTATCGTAAACTACATCTGAAATGCCTATCAGCACCTATATTTGAAATGCCTATCGGCAACTATATCTGCAATGCCTAACGGCACCTATATTTGAAATGCCTATCGGCTTCTATATCTGAAATGCCCATCGACACCTATGTTTAAAATGCCAATTGGCAACTATATCTGAAATGCCTATCGGTACCTATTTTTGAAATGCCTATCGGAAACTACATCTGAAATGCCTATCAGCACTTATATTTGAAATGCCTATCGGCAACCATATCTGGAATGCCTATCGGCACCTATATTTGAAATGCCTATCGGCTTCTATATCTAAAATGCCTATCGGCACCTATTTTTAAAATGCCAATCGGCAGCTATATCTGCAATGCCTATCGGCACCTATATCTGAAATGCCTATCGGCACATATTTTTCAAATGCCTATCGGAAACTACATCTGAAATGCCTATCAGCACCTATATTTGAAATGCCTATCGGCAACCATATCTGAAATGCCTTTCGACACCTATATTTGAAATACCTATCGGCTTCTATATCTGAAATGCCTATCGGCACCTATTTTTAAAATGCCAATCGGTAACTATATCTGAAATGCCTATCGGCACCTATATCTGAAATGCCTGTCGGCACCATTTTTTGAAATGCCTATCGTAAACTACATCTGGAATGCCTATCAGCACCTATATTTGAAATGCCTATTGGCAACCATATCTGGAATGCCTATCGGCACCTATATTTGAAATGCCTATCGACTTCTATATCTGAAATGCTTATCGACACCTATTTTTAAAATGCCAATCGGCAACTATATCTGAAATGCCTATCGGCAGCTATATCTGAAATGCCTTTTGGCAGCCATATCTGAAATGCCTATCGGCACCTATTTTTAAATTGCCTATCGTAAACTACATCTGAAATGCCTATCAGCACCTATATTTGAAATGCCTATCGGCTACCATATCTGAAATGCCTTTCGGCACCTATTTTTAAAATGCCAATCGGCAACTATATCTGAAATGCCTATCGGCACCTATATCTGAAATGCCTATCGGCATAATTTTTGTAATGCCTATCGGAAACTACATCTGAAATGCCTATCAGCAACTATATTTGAAATGCCTATCGGCAACCATATCTGGAATGCCTATCGGCACCTATATTTGAAATGCCTATCGGCTTCTATATCTGAAATGCCTATCGGCACCTATTTTTTAAGTGCCAATCGGCAACTATATCTGAAATGCCTATCGGCACCTATATCTGAAATGCCTATCGGCACCTATTTTTGAAATGCCTATCGGAAACTACATCTGAAATGCCTATCAGCCCCTATATTTGAAATGCCTATCCGCAACCATATCTGGAATGCCTATCGGCACCTATATTTGAAATGCCTATCGGCTTCTATATCTGAAAATGCCTATCGGCACCTATTTTTAAATTGTCAATCGGCAACTATATCTGAAATGCCTATCGGCACGTATATCTGAAATGCCTATCGGCACCTATTTTTAAAATGCCTATCGGAAACTACATCTGAAATGCCTATCAGCAACTATATTTGAAATGCCTATCGGCAACCATATTTGGAATGCCTATCGGCACCTATATTTGAAATGCCTATCGGCTTCTATATCTGAAATGCCTATCGGCACCTATTTTTTAAATGCCAATCGGCAACTATATCTGAAATGCCTATCGGCACCTATATCTGAAATGCCTATCGGCACCTATTTTTGAAATGCCTATCGGAAACTACATCTGAAATGCCTATCAGCCCCTATATTTGAAATGCCTATCGGCAACCATATCTGGAATGCCTATCGGCACCTATATTTGAAATGCCTATCGGCTTCTATATCTGAAAATGCCTATCGGCACCTATTTTTAAATTGCCAATCGGCAACTATATCTGAAATGCCTATCGGCACGTATATCTGAAATGCCTATCGGCACCTATTTTTAAAATGCCTATCGGAAACTACATCTGAAATGCCTATCAGCACCTATATTTGAAATGCCTATTGGCAACCATATCTGGAATGCTTATCAGCACCTATATTTGAAATGCCTATCGGCTTCTATATCTGAAATGCCTATCGGCACCTATTTTTAAAATGCCAATCTGCAACTATATACCTGAAATGCCTATCGGCACCTATATTTGAATTGCCTAACGGCACCTATTTTTGAAATGCCTATCGGAAACTATATCTGAAATGCCTATCAGCACCTATATTTGAAATGCCTATCGGCAACCATATCTGAAATGCCTATCGACACCTATATTAGAAATACCTATCGGCTTCTATATCTAAAATGCCTATCGGCACCTATTTTTAAAATGCCAATCGGCAACTATATCTGAAATGCCTATCGGCACCTATATCTGAAATGCCTATCGGCACCAATTTTTGAAATACCTATCGGAAACTACGTCTGAAATGCCTATCAGCTCCTCTATTTGAAATGCCTATCGGCAACCATATCTGGAATGCCTATCGGCACCTATATTTGAAATGCCTATCGGCTTCTATATCTGAAATGCCTATCGACACCTATGTTTAAAATGCCAATTGGCAACAATATCTGAAATGCCTATCGGCAACTATATCTAAAATGCCTGTCGGTACCTATTTTTGAAATGCCTATCGGAAACTACATCTAAAATGCCTATCAGCACTTATATTTGAAATGCCTATCGGCAACCATATCTGGAATGCCTATCGGCACCTATATTTAAAATGCCTATCTGCTTCTATATCTGAAATGCCTATCGGCACCTATTCATAAAATACCAATCGGCAACTATATCTGAAATGCCTATCGGCACCTATATCTGAAATGCCTATCGGCACCTATTTTTGAAATGCCTATCGGGAACTACATCTGAAATGCCTATCAGCACCTATATTTGAAATGCCTATCGGCAACCATATCTGAAATGCCTATCGGCAACTATATCTAAAATGCCTATCGGTACCTATTTTTGAAATGCCTATCGGAAACTACATCTTAAATGCCTATCAGCACTTATATTTAAAATGCCTATCGGCAACCATATCTGGAATGCCTATCGGCACCTATATTTGAAATGCCTATCGGCTTCTATATCTGAAATGCCTATCGGTACCTATTTTTGAAATGCCTATCGGAAACTACATCTAAAATGCCTATCAGCACTTATATTTGAAATACCTATCGGCTCCTATATCTGAAATGCCTAACGGCACCTATTTAAAAAATGCCAATCGGTAACTATATCTGAAATGCCTATCGGCACCTATATCTGAAATGCCTGTCGGCACTAATTTTTGAAATGCCTATCGGAAACTACATCTGGAATGCCTATCAGCACCTATATTTGTAATGCCTATCGGCAACCATATCTGATATGCCTATCGACACCTATATTTGAAATACCTATCAACTTCTATATCTGAAATGCCTATCGGCACCTATTTTTAAAATGCCAATCGGCAACTATATCTGAAATGCCTATCGGCACCTTTATCTGAAATGCCTATCGGCACCAATTTTTGAAATGCCTATCGGAAACTACATCCTAAATGCCTATCAGCTCCTACATTTGAAATGCCTATCGGCAACCATATCTGGAATGCCTATCGGCACCTATATTTGAAATGCCTATCGGCTTCTATATCTGAAATGCCTATCGGCACCTATTTTTAAAATGCCAAACGGCAACTATATCTGAAATGCCTATCGGCACCTATATCTGAAATGCCTATCGGCACCTATTTTTAAAATGTCAATTGGCCACTATATCTAAATGCCTATCGGCACCTATATCTGAAATGCCTATCGACACCTATATCTGAAATGCCTATCGACACCTCTATCTGAAATGCCTATCGACACCTATATCTAAAATGCCTATCGACACCTATATCTGAAATGCCTATCGACACCTATATCTGAAATGCCTATCGACACCTATTTTTGAAATGCCTATCGGAAACTACATCTGAAATGCCTATCAGCACCTATATTTGAAATGCCTATCGGCTACCATATCTGAAATGCCTTTCGGCACCTATTTTTAAAATGCCAATCGGCAACTATATCTGAAATGCCTATCGGCACCTATATCTGAAATGCCTATCGGCATAATTTTTGTAATGCCTATCGGAAACTACATCTGAAATGCCTATCAGCAACTATATTTGAAATGCCTATCGGCAACCATATCTGGAATGCCTATCGGCACCTATATTTGAAATGCCTATCGGCTTCTATATCTGAAATGCCTATCGGCACCTATTTTTTAAATGCCAATCGGCAACTATATCTGAAATGCCTATCGGCACCTATATCTGAAATGCCTATCGGCACCTATTTTTGAAATGCCTATCGGAAACTACATCTGAAATGCCTATCAGCCCCTATATTTGAAATGCCTATCCGCAACCATATCTGGAATGCCTATCGGCACCTATATTTGAAATGCCTATCGGCTTCTATATCTGAAAATGCCTATCGGCACCTATTTTTAAATTGCCAATCGGCAACTATATCTGAAATGCCTATCGGCACGTATATCTGAAATGCCTATCGGCACCTATTTTTAAAATGCCTATCGGAAACTACATCTGAAATGCCTATCAGCAACTATATTTGAAATGCCTATCGGCAACCATATTTGGAATGCCTATCGGCACCTATATTTGAAATGCCTATCGGCTTCTATATCTGAAATGCCTATCGGCACCTATTTTTTAAATGCCAATCGGCAACTATATCTGAAATGCCTATCGGCACCTATATCTGAAATGCCTATCGGCACCTATTTTTGAAATGCCTATCGGAAACTACATCTGAAATGCCTATCAGCCCCTATATTTGAAATGCCTATCGGCAACCATATCTGAAATGCCTATCGACACCTATATTTGAAATATCTATCGGCTTCTATATCTGAAATGCCTATCGGCACCTATTTTTAAAATGCCAATCGGCAACTATATCTGAAATGCCTATCGGCACTTATATCTGAAATGCCTATCGGCACCAATTTTTGAAATGCCTATCGGAAACTACATCTGAAATGCCTATCAGCACCTATATTTGAAATGCCTATCGGCAAACCATATCTGAAATGCCTATCGACACCTATATTTGAAATATCTATCGGCTTCTATATCTGAAATGCCTATCGGCACCTATTTTTAAAATGCCAATCGGCAACTATATCTGAAATGCCTATCGGCACTTATATCTGAAATGCCTATCGGCACCAATTTTTGAAATGCCTATCGGAAACTACATCTGAAATGCCTATCAGCACCTATATTTGAAATGCCTATCGGCAACTATATCTGCAATGCCTAACGGCACCTATATTTGAAATGCCTATCGGCTTCTATATCTGAAATGCCCATCGACACCTATGTTTAAAATGCCAATTGGCAACTATATCTGAAATGCCTATCGGTACCTATTTTTGAAATGCCTATCGGAAACTACATCTGAAATGCCTATCAGCACTTATATTTGAAATGCCTATCGGCAACCATATCTGGAATGCCTATCGGCACCTATATTTGAAATGCCTATCGGCTTCTATATCTGAAATGCCTATCGGCACCTATTTTTAAAATGCCAATCGGCAACTATATCTGCAATGCCTATCGGCACCTATATCTGAAATGCCTATCGGCACATATTTTTCAAATGCCTATCGGAAACTACATCTGAAATGCCTATCAGCACCTATATTTGAAATGCCTATCGGCAACCATATCTGAAATGCCTTTCGACACCTATATTTGAAATACCTATCGGCTTCTATATATGAAATGCCTATCGGCACCTATTTTAAAAATGCCAATCGGTAACTATATCTGAAATGCCTATCGGCACCTATATCTGAAATGCCTGTCGGCACCAATTTTTGAAATGCCTATCGTAAACTACATCTGGAATGCCTATCAGCACCTATATTTGAAATGCCTATTGGCAACCATATCTGGAATGCCTATCGGCACCTATATTTGAAATGCCTATCGACTTCTATATCTGAAATGCTTATCGACACCTATTTTTAAAATGCCAATCGGCAACTATATCTGAAATGCCTATCGGCAGCTATATCTGAAATGCCTTTTGGCAGCCATATCTGAAATGCCTATCGGCACCTATTTTTAAATTGCCTATCGTAAACTACATCTGAAATGCCTATCAGCACCTATATTTGAAATGCCTATCGGCTACCATATCTGAAATGCCTTTCGGCACCTATTTTTAAAATGCCAATCGGCAACTATATCTGAAATGCCTATCGGCACCTATATCTGAAATGCCTATCGGCATAATTTTTGTAATGCCTATCGGAAACTACATCTGAAATGCCTATCAGCAACTATATTTGAAATGCCTATCGGCAACCATATCTGGAATGCCTATCGGCACCTATATTTGAAATGCCTATCGGCTTCTATATCTGAAATGCCTATCGGCACCTATTTTTTAAATGCCAATCGGCAACTATATCTGAAATGCCTATCGGCACCTATATCTGAAATGCCTATCGGCACCTATTTTTGAAATGCCTATCGGAAACTACATCTGAAATGCCTATCAGCCCCTATATTTGAAATGCCTATCCGCAACCATATCTGGAATGCCTATCGGCACCTATATTTGAAATGCCTATCGGCTTCTATATCTGAAAATGCCTATCGGCACCTATTTTTAAATTGCCAATCGGCAACTATATCTGAAATGCCTATCGGCACGTATATCTGAAATGCCTATCGGCACCTATTTTTAAAATGCCTATCGGAAACTACATCTGAAATGCCTATCAGCAACTATATTTGAAATGCCTATCGGCAACCATATTTGGAATGCCTATCGGCACCTATATTTGAAATGCCTATCGGCTTCTATATCTGAAATGCCTATCGGCACCTATTTTTTAAATGCCAATCGGCAACTATATCTGAAATGCCTATCGGCACCTATATCTGAAATGCCTATCGGCACCTATTTTTGAAATGCCTATCGGAAACTACATCTGAAATGCCTATCAGCCCCTATATTTGAAATGCCTATCGGCAACAATATCTGGAATGCCTATCGGCACCTATATTTGAAATGCCTATCGGCTTCTATATCTGAAAATGCCTATCGGCACCTATTTTTAAATTGCCAATCGGCAACTATATCTGAAATGCCTATCGGCACGTATATCTGAAATGCCTATCGGCACCTATTTTTAAAATGCCTATCGGAAACTACATCTGAAATGCCTATCAGCACCTATATTTGAAATGCCTATTGGCAACCATATCTGGAATGCTTATCAGCACCTATATTTGAAATGCCTATCGGCTTCTATATCTGAAATGCCTATCGGCACCTATTTTTAAAATGCCAATCTGCAACTATATACCTGAAATGCCTATCGGCACCTATATTTGAATTGCCTAACGGCACCTATTTTTGAAATGCCTATCGGAAACTATATCTGAAATGCCTATCAGCACCTATATTTGAAATGCCTATCGGCAACCATATCTGAAATGCCTATCGACACCTATATTAGAAATACCTATCGGCTTCTATATCTAAAATGCCTATCGGCACCTATTTTTAAAATGCCAATCGGCAACTATATCTGAAATGCCTATCGGCACCTATATCTGAAATGCCTATCGGCACCAATTTTTGAAATACCTATCGGAAACTACGTCTGAAATGCCTATCAGCTCCTCTATTTGAAATGCCTATCGGCAACCATATCTGGAATGCCTATCGGCACCTATATTTGAAATGCCTATCGGCTTCTATATCTGAAATGCCTATCGACACCTATGTTTAAAATGCCAATTGGCAACAATATCTGAAATGCCTATCGGCAACTATATCTAAAATGCCTGTCGGTACCTATTTTTGAAATGCCTATCGGAAACTACATCTAAAATGCCTATCAGCACTTATATTTGAAATGCCTATCGGCAACCATATCTGGAATGCCTATCGGCACCTATATTTAAAATGCCTATCTGCTTCTATATCTGAAATGCCTATCGGCACCTATTCATAAAATACCAATCGGCAACTATATCTGAAATGCCTATCGGCACCTATATCTGAAATGCCTATCGGCACCTATTTTTGAAATGCCTATCGGGAACTACATCTGAAATGCCTATCAGCACCTATATTTGAAATGCCTATCGGCAACCATATCTGAAATGCCTATCGGCAACTATATCTAAAATGCCTATCGGTACCTATTTTTGAAATGCCTATCGGAAACTACATCTTAAATGCCTATCAGCACTTATATTTAAAATGCCTATCGGCAACCATATCTGGAATGCCTATCGGCACCTATATTTGAAATGCCTATCGGCTTCTATATCTGAAATGCCTATCGGTACCTATTTTTGAAATGCCTATCGGAAACTACATCTAAAATGCCTATCAGCACTTATATTTGAAATACCTATCGGCTTCTATATCTGAAATGCCTAACGGCACCTATTTTTAAAATGCCAATCGGCAACTATATCTGAAATGCCTATCAACACCTATATCTGAAATGCCTATCGGCACCTATTTTTGAAATGTCTTTCGGAAACTACATCTGAAATGCTTATCTGCTCCTATATTTGAAATGCCTATCGGCAACCATATCTGAAATGCCTATCGAAACCTATATTTGAAATACCTATCGGCTTCTATATCTGAAGTGCCTATCGGCACCTATTTTTAAAATGCCAATCGGCAACTATATCTGAAATGCCTATCGGCACCTATATTTGAAATGCCTATCGGCACCTATTTTTTAAAAGCCTATCTGAAACTACATCTGAAATGCCTATCAGCACCTATATTTGAAATGTCTATCGGCAACCATATCTGGAATGCCTATCGGCACCTATATTTAAAATGCCTATCGGCTTCTATATATGAAATGCCTATCGACACCTATTTTTAAAATGCCAATTGGCAACTATATCTGAAATGCCTATCGGCACCTATATCTGAAATGCCTATCGGTACCTATTTTTGAAATGCCTATCGGAAACTACATCTGAAATGCCTATCAGCACTTATATTTGAAATGCCTATCGGCAACCATATCTGGAATGCCCATCGGCACCTATATTTGAAATGCCTATCGGCTTCTATATCTGAAATGCCTATCGGCACCTATTTTTAAAATGCCAATCGGCAACTATATCTGAAATGCCTATCAACACCTATATCTGGAATGCCTATCGGCACCTATTTTTGAAATGTCTTTCGGAAACTACATCTGAAATGCTTATCTGCTCCTATATTTGAAACGCCTATCGGCAACCATATCTGAAATGCCTATCGACACCTATATTTGAAATACCTATCGGCTTCTATATCTGAAATGCCTATCGGCACCTATTTTTAAAATGCCAATCGGCAACTATATCTGAAATGCCAATCGGCACCTATATCTAAAATGCCTATCGGCACCTATTTTTGAAATGCCTATCGGGAACTACATCTGAAATGCCTATCAGCACCTATATTTGAAATGCCTATCGGCAACCATATCTGAAATGCCTATCGACACCTATATTTGAAATACCTATCGGCTTCTATATCTGAAATGCCTATCGGCACCTATTTTTAAAATGCCAATCGGCAACTATATCTGAAATGCCAATCGGCACCTATATCTAAAATGCCAATCGGCACCAATTTTTGAAATGTCTATCGGAAACTACATCTGAAATGCCTATCAGCACCTATATTTAAAATGCCTATCGGCAACCATATCTGGAATGCCTATCGGCACCTATATTTGAAATGCCTATCGGCTTCTATATCTGAAATGCCTATCGACACCTATTTTTAAAATGCCAATTGGCAACTATATCTGAAATGCCTATTGGCACCTATATCTGAAATGCCTATCGGTACCTATTTTTGAAATGCCTATCGGAAACTACATCTGAAATGCCTATCAGCACTTATATTTGAAATGCCTATCGGCAACCATATCTGGAATGCCTATCGGCACCTATATTTGAAATGCCTATCGGCTTCTATATCTGAAATGCCTATCGGCACCTATTTTTAAAATGCCAATCGGCAACTATATCTGAAATGCCTATCGGCACATATATCTGAAATGCCTATCGGCACCTATTTTTGAAATGTCTTTCGGAAACTACATCTCAAATGCCTGTCTGCTCCTATATTTGAAATGCCTATCGGCAACCATATCTGAAATGCCTATCGACATCTATATTTAAAATACCTATCGGCTTCTATATCTGAAATGCCTATCGGCACCTATTTTTAAAATGCCAATCGGCAACTATATCTGAAATGCCTATCAACACCTATATCTGAAATGCCTATCGGCACCTATTTTTGAAATGTCTTTCGGAAACTACATCTGAAATGCTTATCTGCTCCTATATTTGAAACGCCTATCGGCAAACATATCTGAAATGCCTATCGACACCTATATTTGAAATACCTATCGGCTTCTATATCTGAAATGCCTATCGGCACCTGTTTTTAAAATGCCAATCGGCAACTATATCTGAAATGCCTATCGGCACCTATATCTGAAATGCCTATCGGCACCTATTTTTGAAATGCCTATCGGAAACTACATCTGAAATGCCTATCAGCACCTATATTTGAAATGCCTATCGGCAACCATATCTGAAATGCCTATCGACACCTATATTTGAAATACCTATCGGCTTCTATATCTGAAATGCCTATCGGCACCTATTTTTAAAATGCCAATCGGCAACTATATCTGAAATGCCAATCGGCACCTATATCTAAAATGCCAATCGGCACCAATTTTTGAAATGCCTATCGGAAACTACATCTGAAATGCCTATCAGCACCTATATTTGAAATGCCTATCGGCAACCATATCTGGAATGCCTATCGGCACCTATATTTGAAATGCCTATCGGCTTCTATATCTGAAATGCCTATCAGCACCTATTTTTAAAATGCCAATCGGCAACTATACCTGAAATGCCTATCGGCACCTATATCTGAAATGCCTATCGGCACCTATTTTATAAATGCCTATCGGAAACTACATCTGAAATGCCTATCAGCACTAATATTTGAAATGCCTATCGGCAACCATATCTGAAATGCCTATCGACACTTATATATGAAATACCTATCGGCTACTATATCTGAAATGCCTATCGGCACCTATTTTTAAAATGCCAATCGGCAACTATATCTGAGATGCCTATCGGCACCTATCTCTGAAATGCCTATCGGCACTAATTTTTGAAATGCCTATCGGAAACTACATCTGAAATGCCTATCAGCACTTATATTTGAAATGCCTATCGGCAACCATATCTGGAATGCCTATCGGCACCTATATTTGAAATGCCTATCGACTTCTATATCTGAAATGCCTATCGGCACCTATTTTTAATATGCCAATCGGCAACTCTATCTGAAATGCCTATCGGCACCTATATCTGAAATTCCTATCGGCAACTATTTTTGAAATGCCTATCGGAAACTACATCTGAAATGCAAATCAGCATCTATATTTGAAATGCCTATCACCAACCATATCTGGAATGCCTATCGGCACCTATATTTGAAATGCCTATCGGCTTCTATATCTGAAATGCCTATCGGCACCTATTTTGAAAATGCCAATCGGCAGCTATATCTGAAATGCCTATCGGCACTTATATCTGAAATGATTATCGGCACCTATTTTTGAAATGCCTATCGAAAACTACATCTGAAATGCCTATCAGCACCTATATTTGAAATGCCTATCGGCAACCACATCAGAAATGCCTATCGGCACGTATAGCTAAAATGCCTTTCGGCATTTATATCTGAAATGCCTGTCGACACCTATATTTGAAATGCCTATCGGCACCTATATTTCAAATGCCTATCGGCAACTATATCTGATATGCCTATCGGCACCTATATCTGAAATGCCTATCGGCACCTATTTTTGAAATGCCTATCGGAAACTACATCTAAAATGCCTATCGACACCTATTTTTAAAATGCCAATCGGCAACTATATCTGAAATGCCTATCGCCACCTATATCTGAAATGCCTATCGGCACCTATTTTTGAAATGCCTATCGGAAACTACATCTGAAATGCCTATCAGCACCTATATTTGAAATGCCTATCGGCAACCATATCTGAAATGCCTATCGACACCTCTATTTGAAATACCTATCGGCTTCTATATCTAAAATGCCTACCGGCACCTATTTTTAAAATGCCAATCGGCAACTATATCTGAAATGCCTATCGGCACCTATATCTGAAATGCCTATTGGCATCAATTTTTGAAATGCCTATCGGAAACTACATCTAAAATGCCTATCAGCACCTATATTTGAAATGCCTATCGGCAACCATATCTGGAATGCCTATCGGCACCATAATTTGAAATGCCTATCGGCTTCTATATCTGAAATGCCAATCGGCACCTATTTTTAAAATGCCAATTGGCAACTATATCTGAAATGCCTATCGGCACCTATTTTTGAAATGCCTATCGGAAACTACATCTGAAATGCCTATCAGCACCTATATTTGAAATGCCTATCGGCAACCATATCTGGGATGCCTATCGGCACCTATATTTGAAATGCCTATTGGCTTCTATATCTGAAATGCCTATCGGCACCTATATCTGAAATGCCTATCGGCACCTATTTTTGTAATGCCTTTCTGAAACTACATCTGAAATGCCTATCTGCTCCTATATTTGAAATGCCTATCGGCAACCATAACTGAAATGCCTATCGACACTTATATTTGAAATACCTATCGGCTTCTATATCTGAAATGCCTATCGGCACCTGTTTTTAAAATGCTAATCGGCAACTATATCTGAAATGCCTATCGGCACCTATATCTGAAATGCCTATCGGCACCTATTTTTGAAATGCCTATCGGAAACTACATCTGAAATGCTTATCAGCACCTATATTTGAAATGCCTATCGGCAACCATATCTGAAATGCCTATCGACACCTATATTTGAAATACCTATCGGCTTCTATATCTGAAATGCCTATCGGCACCTATTTTTAAAATGCCAATCGGTAAATATATCTGAAATGCCTATCGGCACCTATATCTGAAATGCCTATCGACACCAATTTCATAAAATGCCTATCGGAAACTACATCTGGAATGCCTATCAGCACCTATATTTGAAATGCCTATCAGCAACCACATCAGAAATGCCTATCGGCACGTATACCTGAAATGCCTTTCGGCATTTATATCTGAAATGCCTATCGACACCTATTTTTAAAATGCTAATCGGCAACTATATCTGAAATGCCTATCGGCACCTATATCTGAAATGCCTATCGGCACCTATTTTTGAAATGCCAATCGGAAACTACATCTGAAATGCCTATCAGCACCTATATTTGAAATGCCTATCGGCAACCATATCTGAAATGCCTATCGACACCTATATTTGAAATACCTATCGGCTTCTATATCTGAAATGCCTATCGGCACCTATTTTTAAAATGCCAATCGGCAACTATATCTGAAATGCCTATCGGCACCCATATCTGAAATGCCTATCGGCACCAATTTTTGAAATGCCTATCGGAAACTACATCTGAAATGCCTATCAGCACCTATATTTGAAATGCCTATCGGCAACCATATCTTGAATGCTTATCGGCACCTATATTTGAAATGCCTATCGGCTTCAATATCTGAAATGCCTATCGGCTCCTATTTTTAAAATGCCAATCGGCAACTATATCTGAAATGCCTATCGGCACCTATATCTGAATTGCCTATCGGCACCTATTTTTGAAATGCCTATCGGAAACTACATCTGAAATGCCTATCAGCACCTATATTTAAAATGCCTATCGGCAACCATATCTGGAATGCCTATCGGCACCTATATTTGAAATGCCTATCGGCTTCTATATCTGAAATGCCTATCGGCACCCATTTTTAAAATGCCAATCGGCAACTATATCTGAAATGCCTATTGGCACCTATATCTGAATTGCCTATCGGCAGCTATTTTTGAAATGCCTATCGGAAACTACATCTAAAATGCCTATCAGCACCTATATTTGAAATGCCTATCGGCAACCATATCTGGAATGCCTATCGGCACCTATATTTGAAATGCCTATCGGCTTCTATATTTGAAATGCCTATCGGCAACTATATCTGAAATGCCTATCGACACCTATATTTGAAATACTTATCGGCTCCTATATCTGAAATGCCTATCGGCACCTATTTTTAAAATGCCAATCGGTAACTATATCTGAAATGCCTATCGGCACCTATATCTAAAATGCCTATCGGCACCAATTTTTGAAATGCCTATCGGAAACTACATCTGGAATGCCCATCAGCACCTATATTTAAAATGCCTATCGGCAATCATATCTGGAATGCCTATCGGCACCTATATTTAAATTGCCTATCGGCTTCTATATCTGAAATGCCTATCGACACCTATTTTTAAAATGCCAATCGGCAACTATATCTGAAATGCCTATCGGCACCTATATCTGAAATGCCTATCGGCACCTTTTTTTAAAATGCCAATCGGCAACTATATCTGAAATGCCTATCGGCACCTATTTTTGAAATGCCTATCGGAAACTACATCTGAAATGCCTATCAGCACCTATATTTGAAATGCCTATCGGCAACCATATCTGGAATGTCTATCGGCACCTATATTTGAAATGCCTATCGGCTTCTATATCTGAAATGCCTATCGGCACCTATTTTTAAAATGCCAATCGGCAACTATATCTGAAATGCCTATCAGCACCTATATCTGAAATGCCTATCGGCACCTATTTTTGAAATGCCTATCTGAAACTACATCTGAAATGCCTATCAGCACCTATATTTGAAATGTCTATCGGCAACCATATCTGGAATGCCTATCGGCACCTATATTTGAAATGCCTATCGGCTTCTATATCTGAAATGCCTATCGGCACCTATTTTTAAAATGCCAATCGGCAACTATATCTGAAATGCCTATCGGCACCTATATCTGAAATGCCTATCGGCACCTATTTTTGAAATGCCTATCGGAAACTACATCTGAAATGCCTATCAGCACTTATATTTGAAATGCTTATCGTCAACTATATCTGGAATGCCTATCGGCACCTATATTTGAAATGCCTATCGGCTTCTATATCTGAAATGCCTATCGGCACCTATTTTTAAAATGCCAATCGGCAACTATATCTGAAATGCCTATCGGCACCTATATCTGAAATGCCTATCGGCACCTATTTTTGAAATGCCTATCGGAAACTACATCTAAAATGCTTATCAGCACCTATATTTGAAATGCCTATCGGCTCCTATATCTGAAATGCCTATCGGCACCTTTTTTTAAAATGCAAATCGGCAACTATATCTGAAATGCCTATCGGCACCGATATCTGAAATGCCTATCGGCAACTATTTTTCAAATGCCTATCGGAAACTACATCTGAAATGCCTATCAGCACCTATATTTGAAATGCCTATCGGCAACCATATCTGGAATGCCGATCGGCACCTATATTTGAAATGCCTATCGGCTCCTATATCTGAAGTGCCTATCGGCACCTTTTTTTAAAATGCAAATCGGCAACTATATCTGAAATGCCTATCGGCACCTATATCTGAAATGCCTATCGGCAACTATTTTTCATATGCCTATCGGAAACTACATCTGAAATGCCTATCAGCACCTATATCTGAAATGCCTATCGGTATCTATTTTTGAAATACTTATCGGAAACTACATCTGAAATGCCTATCAGCACCTATATTTGAAATGCCTATCGACTTCTATATCTGAAATGCCTATCGGCACCTATTTTAAAAATGCCAATCGGCAACTATATCTGAAATGCCTATCGGCACCTATATCTGAAATGCCTATCGGCACCTATGTTTGAAATGCCTATCGAAAACTACATCTGAAATGCCTATCAGCACCTATATTTGAAATGCCTATCGGCAACCACATCAGAAATGCCTATCGGCACCTATATCTGAAATGCCTTTCGGCATTTATATCTGAAATGCGTATCCACACCTATATTTGAAATGCCTATCGGCACCTATATTTTAAATGCCTATCGGCAACCATATCTGATATGCCTATCGGCACCTATATCTGAATTGCCTATCGGCAACTATATCTGAAATGCCTATCGGCACCTATATCTGAAATGCCTATCGACACCTATATCTGAAATGCCTATCGACACCTATTTCTGAAATGCCTATCGACACCTATATCTGAAATGCCTATCGACACCTATATCTGAAATGCCTATCGACACCTATATCTGAAATGCCTATCGACACCTATATCTGAAATGCCTATCGACACCTATATCTGAAATGCCTATCGACACCTATATCTGAAATGCCTATCGACACCTATATCTGAAATGCCTATCGACACCGTTTTTTGAAATGCCTATCAGAAACTACATCTGAAATGCCTATCAGCACCTATATTTGAAATGCCTATCGGCAACCATATCTGGAATGCCTATCGGCACCTATATTTGAAATGCCTATCGGCTTCTATATCTGAAATGCCTATCGGCACCTATTTTTAAAATGCCAATCGGCAACTATATCTGAAATGCCTATCGGCACCTATATCTGCAATGCCTATCGACACCTATATCTGAAATGCCTATCGACACCTATATCTGAAATGCCTATCGACACCTATTTTTGAAATGCCTATCGGAAACTACATCTGAAATGCCTATCAGCACCTATATTTGAAATGCCTATCGGCAACCATATCTGGAATGCCTATCGGCACTTATATTTGAAATGCCTATCGGCTTCTATATCTGAAATGCCTATCGGCACCTATTTTTAAAATGCCAATCGGCAACTATATCTGAAATGCCTATCGGCACCTATATCTGAAATGCCTATCGACACCTATATCTGAAATGCCTATCGACACCTATATCTGAAATGCCTATCGACACCTATATCTGAGATGCCTATCGACACCTATATCTGAAATGCCTATCGACACCTATATCTGAAATGCCTATCGACACCTATATCTGAAATGCCTATCGACACCTATATCTGAAATGCCTATCGACACCTATTTTTGAAATGCCTATCGGAAACTACATCTGAAATGCCTATCAGCACCTATATTTGAAATGCCTATCGGCAACCATATCTGGAATGCCTATCGGCACCTATATTTGAAATGCCTATCGGCTTCTATATCTGAAATGCCTATCGGCACCTATTTTTAAAATGCCAATCGGCAACTATATCTGAAATGCCTATCGGCACCTATATCTGAAATGCCTATCGACACCTATATCTGAAATGCCTATCGACACCTATATCTGAAATGCCTATCGACACCTATATCTGAAATGCCTATCGACACCCATATCTGAAATGCCTATCGACACCTATATCTGAAATGCCTATCGACACCTATATCTGAAATGCCTATCGACACCTATATCTGAAATGCCTATCGACACCTATATCTGAAATGCCTATCGACACCTATTTTTGAAATGCCTATCGGAAACTACATCTGAAATGCCTATCAGCACCTATATTTGAAATGCCTATCGGCAACCATATCTGGAATGCCTATCGGCACCTATATTTGAAATGCCTATCGGCTTCTATATCTGAAATGCCTATCGGCACCTATTTTTAAAATGCCAATCGGCAACTATATCTGAAATGCCTATCGGCACCTATATCTGAAATGCCTATCGACACCTATATCTGAAATGCCTATCGACACCTATATCTGAAATGCCTATCGACACCTATATCTGAAATGCCTATCGACACCTATATCTGAAATGCCTATCGACACCTATATCTGAAATGCCTATCGACACCTATTTTTGAAATGCCTATCGGAAACTACATCTGAAATGCCTATCAGCACCTATATTTGAAATGCCTATTGGCAACCATATCTGGAATGCCTATCGGCACCTATATTTGAAATGCTTATCGGCTTCTATATCTGAAATGCCTATCGGCACCTATTTTTAAAATGCCAATCGGCAACTATATCTGAAATGCCTATCGGCACCTATATCTGAAATGCCTATCGACACCTATATCTGAAATGCCTATCGACACTTATATCTGAAATGCCTATCGACACCTATATCTGAAATGCCTATCGACACCTATATCTGAAATGCCTATCGACACCTATATCTGAAATGCCTATCGACACCTATATCTGAAATGCCTATCGACACCTATATCTGAAATGCCTATCGACACCTATATCTGAAATGCCTATCGACACCTATTTTTGAAATGCCTATCGGAAACTACATCTGAAATGCCTATCAGCACCTCTATTTGAAATGCCTATCGGCAACCATATCTGGAATGCCTATCGGCACCTATATTTGAAATGTCTATCGGCTTCTATATCTGAAATGCCTATCGGCACCTATTTTTAAAATGCCAATCGGCAACTATATCTGAAATGCCTATCGGCACCTATATCTGAAATGCCTATCGACACCTATATCTGAAATGCCTATCGACACCTATATCTGAAATGCCTATCGACACCTATATCTGAAATGCCTATCGACACCTATATCTGAAATGCCTATCGACACCTATATCTGAAATGCCTATTGACACCTATATCTGAAATGCCTATCGACACCTATATCTGAAATGCCTATCGACACCTATTTTTGAAATGCCTATCGGAAACTACATCTGAAATGCCTATCAGCACCTATATTTGAAATGCCTATCGGCAACCATATCTGGAATGCCTATCGGCACCTATATTTGAAATGCCTATCGGCTTCTATATCTGAAATGCCTATCGGCACCTATTTTTAAAATGCCAATCGGCAACTATATCTGAAATGCCTATCGGCACCTATATCTGAAATGCCTATCGACACCTATATCTGAAATGCCTATCGACACCTATATCTGAAATGCCTATCGACACCTATATCTGAAATGCCTATCGACACCTATATCTGAAATGCCTATCGACACCTATATCTGAAATGCCTATCGACACCTATTTTAGAATTGCCTATCGGAAACTACATCTGAAATGCCTATCAGCACCTATATTTGAAATGCCTATCGGCAACCATATCTGGAATGCCTATCGGCACCTATATTTGAAATGCCTATCGGCTTCTATATTTGAAATGCCTATCGGCACCTATTTTTAAAATGCCAATCGGCAACTATATCTGAAATGCCTATCGGCACCTATATCAGAAATGCCTATCGACACCTATATCTGAAATGCCTATCGACACCTATATCTGAAATGCCTATCGACACCTATATCTGAAATGCCTATCGACACCTATATCTGAAATGCCTATCGACACCTATATCTGAAATGCCTATCGACACCTATATCTGAAATGCCTATCGACACCTATATCTGAAATGCCTATCGACACCTATATCTGAAATGCCTATCGACACCTATTTTTGAAATGCCTATCGGAAACTACATCTGAAATGCCTATCAGCACCTATATTTGAAATGCCTATCGGCAACCATATCTGAAATGCCTATCGGCACCTATATTTGAAATGTCTATCGGCTTCTATATCTGAAATGCCTATCGGCACCTATTTTTAAAATGCTAATCGGCAACTATATCTGAAATGCCTATCGGCACCTATATCTGAAATGCCTATCGACACCTATATCTGAAATGCCTATCGACACCTATATCTGAAATGCCTATCGACACCTATATCTGAAATGCCTATCGACACCTATATCTGAAATGCCTATCGACACCTATATCTGAAATGCCTATCGACACCTATATCTGAAATTCCTATCGACACCTATATCTGAAATGCCTATCGACACCTATTTTTGAAATGCCTATCGGAAACTACATCTGAAATGCCTATCAGCACCTATATTTGAAATGCCTATCGGCAACCATATCTGGAATGCCTATCGGCACCTATATTTGAAATGCCTATCGGCTTCTATATCTGAAATGCCTATCGGCACCTATTTTTAAAATGCTAATCGGCAACTTAATCTGAAATGCCTATCGGCACCTATATCTGAAATGCCTATCGACACCTATATCTGAAATGCCTATCGACACCTATATCTGAAATGCCTATCGACACCTATATCTGAAAGGCCTATCGACACCTATATCTGAAATGCCTATCGACACCTATATCTGAAATGCCTATCGACACCTATATCTTAAATGCCTATCGACACCTATTTTTGAAATGCCTATCGGAAACTACATCTGAAATGCCTATCAGCACCTATATTTGAAATGCCTATCGACAACCATATCTGGAATGCCTATCGGCACCTATATTTGAAATGCCTATCGGCTTCTATATCTGAAATGCCTATCGGCACCTATTTTTAAAATGCCAATCGGCAACTATATCTGAAATGCCTATCGGCACCTATATCTTAAATGCCTATCGACATCTATATCTGAAATGCCTATCGACACCTATATCTGAAAAGCCTATCGACACCTATATATGAAATGCCTATCGACACCTGTATCTGAAATGCCTATCGACACCTATATCTGAAATGCCTATCGACACCTATATCTGAAATGCCTATCGACACCTATATCTGAAATGCCTATCGACACCTATATCTGAAATGCCTATCGACACCTATTTTTGAAATGCCTATCGGAAACTACATCTGAAATGCCTATCAGCACCTATATTTGAAATGCCTATCGGCAACCATATCTGGAATGCCTATCGGCACCTATATTTGAAATGCCTATCGGCTTCTATATCTGAAATGCCTATCGGCACCTATTTTTAAAATGCCAATCGGCAACTATATCTGAAATGCCTATCGGCACCTATATCTGAAATGCCTATCGGCACCTATTTTTGAAATGCCTATAGGAAACTACATCTGAAATGCCTATCAGCACTTATATTTGAAATGCCTATCGGCAACCATATCTGGAATGCCTATCGGCACCTATATTTGAAATGCCTATCGGCTTCTATATCTGAAATGCCTATCGGCACCCATTTTTAAAATGCCAATCGGCAACTATATCTGAAATGCCTATCGGCACCTATATCTGAAATGCCTATCGGTATCTATTTTTGAAATACTTATCGGAAACTACATCTGAAATGCCTATCAGAACCTATATTTGAAATGCCTATCGGCTTCTATATCTGAAACGCCTATCGGCACCTATTTTAAAAATGCCAATCGGCAACTATATCTGAAATGCCTATCGGCACCTATATCTGAAATGCCTATCGGCACCTATTTTTGAAATGCCTATCGAAAACTACATCTGAAATGCCTATCAGCACCTATATTTGAAATGCCTATCGGCAACCACATCAGAAATGCCTATCGGCACCTATATCTGAAATGCCTTTCGGCATTTATATCTGAAATGCCTATCCACATCTATATTGGAAATGCCTATCGGCACCTATATTTTAAATGCCTATCGGCAAACATATCTGATATGCCTATCGGCACCTATATCTGAAATGCCTATCGGCAACTATATCTGAAATGCCTATCGGCACCTATATCTGAAATGCCTATCGACACCTATATCTGAAATGCCTATCGACACCTATATCTGAAATGCCTATCGACACCTATATCTGAAATGCCTATCGACACCTATTTTTGAAATGCCTATCGGAAACTACATCTGAGATGCCTATCAGCACCTATATTTGAAATGCCTATCGGCAACCATATCTGGAATGCCTATCGGCACCTATATTTGAAATGCCTATCGGCTTCTATATCTGAAATGCCTATCGGCACCTATTTTTAAAATGCCAATCGGCAACTATATCTGAAATGCCTATCGGCACCTATATCTGAAATGCCTATCGACACCTATATCTGAAATGCCTATCGACACCTATATCTGAAATGCCTATCGACACCTATATCTGAAATGCCTATCGACACCTATATCTGAAATGCCTATCGACACCTATTTTTGAAATGCCTATCGGAAACTACATCTGAAATGCCTATCAGCACCTATATTTGAAATGCCTATCGGCAACCATATCTGAAATGCCTATCGACACCTATTTTTGAAATGCCTTTCGGAAACTACATCTGAGATGCCTATCAGCACCTATATTTGAAATGCCTATCGGCAACCATATCTGGAATGCCTATCGGCACCTATATTTGAAATGCCTATCGGCTTCTATATCTGAAATGCCTATCGGCACCTATTTTTAAAATGCCAATCGGCAACTATATCTGAAATGCCTATCGGCACCTATATCTGAAATGCCTATCGACACCTATTTTTGAAATGCCTATCGGAAACTACATCTGAGATGCCTATCAGCACCTATATTTGAAATGCCTATCGGCAACCATATCTGGAATGCCTATCGGCACCTATATTTGAAATGCCTATCGGCTTCTATATCTGAAATGCCTATCGGCACCTATTTTTAAAATGCCAATCGGCAACTATATCTGAAATGCCTATCGACACCTATATCTGAAATGCCTATCGACACCTATATCTGAAATGCCTATCGACACCTATTTTTGAAATGCCTATCGGAAACTACATCTGAAATGCCTATCAGCACCTATATTTGAAATGCCTATCGGCAACCATATCTGGAATGCCTATCGGCACCTATATTTGAAATGCCTATCGGCTTCTATATCTGAAATGCCTATCGGCACCTATTTTTAAAATGCCAATCGGCAACTATATCTGAAATGCCTATCGGCACCTATATCTGAAATGCCTATCGGCACCTATTTTTGAAATGCCTATAGGAAACTACATCTGAAATGCCTATCAGCACTTATATTTGAAATGCCTATCGGCAACCATATCTGGAATGCCTATCGGCACCTATATTTGGAATGCCTATCGGCTTCTATATCTGAAATGCCTATCGGCACCCATTTTTAAAATGCCAATCGGCAACTATATCTGAAATGCCTATCGGCACCTATATCTGAAATGCCTATCGGTATCTATTTTTGAAATACTTATCGGAAACTACATCTGAAATGCCTATCAGAACCTATATTTGAAATGCCTATCGGCTTCTATATCTAAAATGCCTATCGGCACCTATTTTAAAAATGCCAATCGGCAACTATATCTGAAATGCCTATCGGCACCTATATCTGAAATGCCTATCGGCACCTATTTTTGAAATGCCTATCGAAAACTACATCTGAAATGCCTATCAGCACCTATATTTGAAATGCCTATCGGCAACCACATCAGAAATGCCTATCGGCACCTATATCTGAAATGCCTTTCGACATTTATATCTGAAATGCCTATCCACATCTATATTGGAAATGCCTATCGGCACCTATATCTGAAATGCCTTTCGGCATTTATATCTGAAATGCCTATCCACATCTATATTGGAAATGCCTATCGGCACCTATATTTTAAATGCCTATCGGCAAACATATCTGATATGCCTATCGGCACCTATATCTGAAATGCCTATCGGCAACTATATCTGAAATGCCTATCGGCACCTATATCTGAAATGCCTATCGACACCTATATCTGAAATGCCTATCGACACCTATATCTGAAATGCCTATCGAAACCTATATCTGAAATGCCTATCGACACCTATATCTGAAATGCCTATCGACACCTATATCTGAAATGCCTATCGACACCTATATCTGATATGCCTATCGACACCTATATCTGAAATGCCTATCGACACCTATATCTGAAATGCCTATCGACACCTATTTTTGAAATGCCTATCGGAAACTACATCTGAGATGCCTATCAGCACCTATATTTGAAATGCCTATCGGCAACCATATCTGGAATGCCTATCGGCACCTATATTTGAAATGCCTATCGGCTTCTATATCTGAAATGCCTATCGGCACCTATTTTTAAAATGCCAATTGGCAACTATATCTGAAATGCCTATCGGCACCTATATCTGAAATGCCTATCGACACCTATATCTGAAATGCCAATCGACACCTATATCTGAAATGCCTATCGACACCTATATCTGAAATGCCTACCGACACCTATATATGAAATGCCTATCGACACCTATATCTGAAATGCCTATCGACACCTATATCTGAAATGCCTATCGACACCTATATCTGAAATGCCTATCGACACCTATTTTTAAAATGCCTATCGGAAACTACATCTGAAATGCCTATCAGCACCTATATTTGAAATGCCTATCGGCAACCATATCTGGAATGCCTATCGGCACCTATATTTGAAATGCCTATCGGCTTCTATATCTGAAATGCCTATCGGCACCTATTTTTAAAATGCCAATCGGCAACTATATCTGAAATGCCTATCGGCACCTATATCTGAAATGCCTATCGACACCTATATCTGAAATGCCTATCGACACCTATATCTGAAATGCCTATCGACACCTATATCTGAAATGCCTATCGACACCTATATCTGAAATGCCTATCGACACATATATCTGAAATGCCTATCGACACCTATTTCTGAAATGCCTATCGGAAACTACATCTGAAATGCCTATCAGCACCCATATTTGAAATGCCTATCGGCAACCATATCTGGAATGCCTATCGGCACCTATATTTGAAATGCCTATCGGCTTCTATATCTGAAATGCCTATCGGCACCTATATTTAAAATGCCGATCGGCAACTATATCTGAAATGCCTATCGGCACCTATATCTGAAATGCCTATCGACACCTATATCTGAAATGCCTATCGACACCTCTATCTGAAATGCCTATCGACACCTATATCTAAAATGCCTATCGACACCTATATCTGAAATGCCTATCGACACCTATATCTGAAATGCCTATCGACACCTATTTTTGAAATGCCTATCGGAAACTACATCTGAAATGCCTATCAGCACCTATATTTGAAATGCCTATCGGCAACCATATCTGGAATGCCTATCGGCACCTATATTTGAAATGCCTATCGGCTTCTATATTTGAAATGCCTATCGGCACCTATATCTGAAATGCCTATCGACACCTATATCTGAAATGCCTATCGACACCTATTTTTGAAATGCCTATCGGAAACTACATCTGAAATGCCTATCAGCACCTATATTTGAAATGCCTATCGGCAACCATATCTGGAATGCCTATCGGCACCTATATTTGAAATGCCTATCGGCTTTTATATCTGAAATGCCTATCGGCACCTATTTTTAAAATGTTAATCGGCAACTATATCTGAAATGCCTATCGGCACCTATATCTGAAATGCCTATCGACACCTATATCTGAAAAGCCTATCGACACCTATATCTGAAATGCCTATCGGCACCTATATCTGAAATGCCTATCGACACCTATATCTGAAATGCCTATCGACACCTATATCTGAAATGCCTATCGACACCTATTTTTGAAATGCCTATCGGAAACTACATCTGAAATGCCTATCAGCACCTATATTTGAAATGCCTATCGGCAACCATATCTGTAATGCCTATCGGCACCTATATTTGAAATGCCTATCGGCTTCTATATCTGAAATGCCTATCGGCACCTATTTTTAAAATGCCAATCGGCAACTATATCTGAAATGCCTATCGGCACCTATATCTGAAATGCCTATCGACACCTATATCTGAAATGCCTATCGACACCTATATCTGAAATGCCGATCGACACCTATATCTAAAATGCCTATCGACACCTATATCTGAAATGCCTATCGACACCTATATCTGAAATGCCTATCGACACCTATATCTGAAATGCCTATCGACACCTATATCTGAAATGCCTATCGACACCTATATCTGAAATGCCTATCGACACCTATATCTGAAATGCCTATCGACACCTATATCTGAAGTGCCTATCGACACCTATATCTGAAATGCCTATCGACACCTATATCTGAAATGCCTATCGACACCTATATCTGAAATGCCTATCGACACCTATTTTTGAAATGCCTATCGGAAACTACATCTGAAATGCCTATCAGCACCTATATTTGAAATGCCTATCGGCAACCATATCTGAAATGCCTATCGACACCTATTTTTGAAATGCCTATCGGAAACTACATCTGAGATGCCTATCAGCACCTATATTTGAAATGCCTATCGGCAACCATATCTGGAATGCCTATCGGCACTTATATTTGAAATGCCTATCGGCTTCTATATCTGAAATGCCTATCGGCACCTATTTTTAAAATGCCAATCGGCAACTATATCTGAAATGCCTATCGGCACCTATATCTGAAATGCCTATCGACACCTATTTTTGAAATGCCTATCGGAAACTACATCTGAGATGCCTATCAGCACCTATATTTGAAATGCCTATCGGCAACCATATCTGGAATGCCTATCGGCACCTATATTTGAAATGCCTATCGGCTTCTATATCTGAAATGCCCATCGGCACCTATTTTTAAAATGCCAATCGGCAACTATATCTGAAATGCCTATCGGCACCTATATTTGAAATGCCTATCGACACCTATATCTGAAATGCCTATCGGCACCTATATCTGAAATGCCTATCGACACCTATATCTGAAATGCCTATCGACACCTATATCTGAAATGCCTATCGACACCTATATCTGAAATGCCTATCGACACCTATATCTGAAATGCCTATCGACACCTTTATCTGAAATGCCTATCGACACCTATTTTTGAAATGCCTATCGGAAACTACATCTGAAATGCCTATCAGCACCTATATTTGAAATGCCTATCGGCAACCATATCTGGAATGCCTATCGGCACCTATATTTGAAATGCCTATCGGCTTCTATATCTGAAATGCCTATCGGCACCTATTTTTAAAATGCCAATCGGCAACTATATCTGAAATGCCTATCGGCACCTATATCTGAAATGCCTATCGACACCTATATCTGAAATGCCTATCGACACCTATATCTGAAATGCCTATCGACACCTATATCTGAAATGCCTATCGACACCTATATCTGAAATGCCTATCGACACCTATATCTGAAGTGCCTATCGACACCTATATCTGAAATGCCTATCGACACCTATATCTGAAATGCCTATCGACACCTATTTTTGAAATGCCTATCGGAAACTACATCTGAAATGCCTATCAGCACCTATATTTGAAATGCCTATCGGCAACCATATCTGAAATGCCTATCGGCACCTATTTTTAAAATGCCAATCGGCAACTATATATGAAATGCCTATCGGCACCTATATCTGAAATGCCTATCGACACCTATATCTGAAATAATTATCGACACCTATATCTGAAATGCCAATCGACACCTATATCTGAAATGCCTATCGACACCTATATCTGAAATGCCTATCGACACCTATATCTAAAATGCCTATCGACACCTATATCTGAAATGCCTATCGACACCTATATCTGAAATGCCTATCGACACCTATTTTTGAAATGCCTATCGGAAACTACATCTGAAATGCCTATCAGCACCTATATTTGAAATGCCTATCGGCAACCATATCTGGAATGCCTATCGGCACCTATATTTGAAATGCCTATCGGCTTCTATATCTGAAATGCCTATCGGCACCTATTTTTAAAATGCCAATCGGCAACTATATCTGAAATGCCTATCGGCACCTATATCTGAAATGCCTATCGACACCTATATCTGAAATGCCTATCGACACCTATATCTGAAATGCCGATCGACACCTATATCTGAAATGCCTATCGTCACCTATATCTGAAATGCCTATCGACACCTATATCTGAAATGCCTATCGACACCTATATCTGAAATGCCTATCGACACCTATATCTGAAATGCCTATCGACACCTATATCTGAAATGCCTATCGACACCTATATCTGAAATGCCTATCGACACCTATATCTGAAATGCCTATCGACACCTATATCTGAAATGCCTATCGACACCTATATCTGAAATGCCTATCGACACCTATATCTGAAATGCCTATCGACACCTATTTTTGAAATGCCTATCGGAAACTACATCTAAAATGCCTATCAGCACCTATATTTGAAATGCCTATCGGCAACCATATCTGAAATGCCTATCGACACCTATTTTTGAAATGCCTATCGGAAACTACATCTGAGATGCCTATCAGCACCTATATTTAAAATGCCTATCGGCAACCATATCTGGAATGCCTATCGGCACCTATATTTGAAATGCCTATCGGCTTCTATATCTGAAATGCCTATCGGCACCTATTTTTAAAATGCCAATCGGCAACTATATCTGAAATGCCTATCGGCACCTATATCTGAAATGCCTATCGACACCTATTTTTGAAATGCCTATCGGAAACTACATCTGAGATGCCTATCAGCACCTATATTTGAAATGCCTATCGGCAACCATATCTGAAATGCCTATCGGTACCTATATTTGAAATGCCTATCGGCTTCTATATCTGAAATGCCTATCGGCACCTATTTTTAAAATGCCAATCGGCAACTATATCTGAAATGCCTATCGGCACCTATATCTGAAATGCCTATCGACACCTATATCTGAAATGCCTATCGACACCTATATCTGAAATGCCTATCGACACCTATATCTGAAATGCCTATCGACACCTATATCTGAAATGCCTATCGACACCTATATCTGAAATGCCTATCGACACCTATATCTGAAATGCCTATCGACACCTATTTTTGAAATGCCTATCGGAAACTACATCTGAAATGCCTATCAGCACCTATATTTGAAATGCCTATCGGCAACCATATCTGGAATGCCTATCGGCACCTATATTTGAAATGCCTATCGGCTTCTATATCTGAAATGCCTATCGGCACCTATTTTTAAAATGCCAATCGGCAACTATATCTGAAATGCCTATCGGCACCTATATCTGAAATGCCTATCGACACCTATATCTGAAATGCCTATCGACACCTATATCTGAAATGCCTATCGACACCTATATCTGAAATGCCTATCGACACCTATATCTGAAATGCCTATCGACACCTATATCTGAAATGCCTATCGACACCTATATCTGAAATGCCTATCGACACCTATATCTGAAATGCCTATCGACACCTATTTTTGAAATGCCTATCGGAAAATACATCTGAAATGCCTATCAGCACCTATATTTGAAATGCCTATCGGCAACCATATCTGGAATGCCTTTCGGCACCTATATTTGAAATGCCTATCGGCTTCTATATCTGAAATGCCTATCGGCACCTATTTTTAAAATGCCAATCGGCAACTATATCTGAAATGCCTATCGGCACCTATATCTGAAATGCCTATCGACACCTATATCTGAAATAATTATCGACACCTATATCTGAAATGCCAATCGACACCTATACCTGAAATGCCTATCGACACCTATATCTGAAATGCCTATCGACACCTATATCTAAAATGCCTATCGACACCTATATCTGAAATGCCTATCGACACCTATATCTGAAATGCCTATCGACACCTATTTTTGAAATGCCTATCGGAAACTACATCTGAAATGCCTATCAGCACCTATATGTGAAATGCCTATCGGCAACCATATCTGGAATGCCTATCGGCACCTATATTTGAAATGCCTATCGGCTTCTATATCTGAAATGCCTATCGGCACCTATTTTTAAAATGCCAATCGGCAACTATATCTGAAATGCCTATCGGCACCTATATCTGAAATGCCTATCGACACCTATATCTGAAATGCCTATCGACACCTATATCTGAAATGCCTATCGACACCTATATCTGAAATGCCTATCGACACCTATATCTGAAATGCCTATCGACACCTGTATCTGAAATGCCTATCCACACCTATATCTGAAATGCCTATCGACACCTATTTTTGAAATGCCTATCGGAAACTACATCTGAAATGCCTGTCAGCACCTATATTTGAAATGCCTATCGGCAACCATATCTGGAATGCCTATCGGCACCTATATTTGAAATGCCTATCGGCTTCTATATCTGAAATGCCTATCGGCACCTATTTTTAAAATGCCAATCGGCAACTATATCTGAGATGCCTATCGGCACCTATATCTGAAATGCCTATCGACACCTATATCTGAAATGCCTATCGACACCTATATCTGAAATGCCTATCGACACCTATATCTGAAATGCCTATCGACACCTATATCTGAAATGCCTATCGACACCTATATCTAAAATGCCTATCGACACCTATATCTGAAATGCCTATTGACACCTATATCTGAAATGCCTATCGACACCTATTTTTGAAATGCCTATCGGAAACTACATCTGAAATGCCTATCAGCACCTATATTTGAAATGCCTATCGGCAACCATATCTGGAATGCCTATCGGCACCTATATTTGAAATGCCTATCGGCTTCTATATTTGAAATGCCTATCGGCACCTATTTTTAAAATGCCAATCGGCAACTATATCTGAAATGCCTATCGGCACCTATATCTGAAATGCCTATCGACACCTATATCTGAAATGCCTATCGACACCTATATCTGAAATGCCTATCGACACCTATATCTGAAATGCCTATCGACACCTATTTTTGAAATGCCTATCGGAAACTACATCTGAAATGCCTATCGACACCTATATCTGAAATGCCTATCGACACCTATATCTGAAATGCCTATCGACACCTATATCTGAAATGCCTATCGACACCTATATCTGAAATGCCTATCGACACCTATTTTTGAAATGCCTATCGGAAACTACATCTGAAATGCCTATCAGCACCTATATTTGAAATGCCTATCGGCAACCATATCTGGAATGCCTATCGGCACCTATATTTGAAATGCCTATCGGCTTCTATATCTGAAATGCCTATCGGCACCTATTTTTAAAATGCCAATCGGCAACTATATCTGAAATGCCTATCGGCACCTATATCTGAAATGCCTATCGGCACCTATTTTTGAAATGCCTATCGAAAACTACATCTGAAATGCCTATCAGCACCTATATTTGAAATGCCTATCGGCAACCACATCAGAAATGCCTATCGGCACCTATATCTGAAATGCCTTTCGGCATTTATATCTGAAATGCCTATCCACATCTATATTGGAAATGCCTATCGGCACCTATATTTTAAATGCCTATCGGCAAACATATCTGATATGCCTATCGGCACCTATATCTGAAATGCCTATCGGCAACTATATCTGAAATGCCTATCGGCACCTATATCTGAAATGCCTATCGACACCTATATCTGAAATGCCTATCGACACCTATATCTGAAATGCCTATCGACACCTATATCTGAAATGCCTATCGACACCTATTTTTGAAATGCCTATCGGAAACTACATCTGAGATGCCTATCAGCACCTATATTTGAAATGCCTATCGGCAACCATATCTGGAATACCTATCGGCACCTATATTTGAAATGCCTATCGGCTTCTATATCTGAAATGCCTATCGGCACCTATTTTTAAAATGCCAATCGGCAACTATATCTGAAATGCCTATCGGCACCTATATCTGAAATGCCTATCGACACCTATATCTGAAATGCCTATCGACACCTATATCTGAAATGCCTATCGACACCTATATCTGAAATGCCTATCGACACCTATATCTGAAATGCCTATCGACACCTATTTTTGAAATGCCTATCGGAAACTACATCTGAAATGCCTATCAGCACCTATATTTGAAATGCCTATCGGCAACCATATCTGAAATGCCTATCGACACCTATTTTTGAAATGCCTTTCGGAAACTACATCTGAGATGCCTATCAGCACCTATATTTGAAATGCCTATCGGCAACCATATCTGGAATGCCTATCGGCACCTATATTTGAAATGCCTATCGGCTTCTATATCTGAAATGCCTATCGGCACCTATTTTTAAAATGCCAATCGGCAACTATATCTGAAATGCCTATCGGCACCTATATCTGAAATGCCTATCGACACCTATTTTTGAAATGCCTATCGGAAACTACATCTGAGATGCCTATCAGCACCTATATTTGAAATGCCTATCGGCAACCATATCTGGAATGCCTATCGGCACCTATATTTGAAATGCCTATCGGCTTCTATATCTGAAATGCCTATCGGCACCTATTTTTAAAATGCCAATCGGCAACTATATCTGAAATGCCTATCGACACCTATATCTGAAATGCCTATCGACACCTATATCTGAAATGCCTATCGACACCTATTTTTGAAATGCCTATCGGAAACTACATCTGAAATGCCTATCAGCACCTATATTTGAAATGCCTATCGGCAACCATATCTGGAATGCCTATCGGCACCTATATTTGAAATGCCTATCGGCTTCTATATCTGAAATGCCTATCGGCACCTATTTTTAAAATGCCAATCGGCAACTATATCTGAAATGCCTATCGGCACCTATATCTGAAATGCCTATCGGCACCTATTTTTGAAATGCCTATAGGAAACTACATCTGAAATGCCTATCAGCACTTATATTTGAAATGCCTATCGGCAACCATATCTGGAATGCCTATCGGCACCTATATTTGGAATGCCTATCGGCTTCTATATCTGAAATGCCTATCGGCACCCATTTTTAAAATGCCAATCGGCAACTATATCTGAAATGCCTATCGGCACCTATATCTGAAATGCCTATCGGTATCTATTTTTGAAATACTTATCGGAAACTACATCTGAAATGCCTATCAGAACCTATATTTGAAATGCCTATCGGCTTCTATATCTAAAATGCCTATCGGCACCTATTTTAAAAATGCCAATCGGCAACTATATCTGAAATGCCTATCGGCACCTATATCTGAAATGCCTATCGGCACCTATTTTTGAAATGCCTATCGAAAACTACATCTGAAATGCCTATCAGCACCTATATTTGAAATGCCTATCGGCAACCACATCAGAAATGCCTATCGGCACCTATATCTGAAATGCCTTTCGACATTTATATCTGAAATGCCTATCCACATCTATATTGGAAATGCCTATCGGCACCTATATCTGAAATGCCTTTCGGCATTTATATCTGAAATGCCTATCCACATCTATATTGGAAATGCCTATCGGCACCTATATTTTAAATGCCTATCGGCAAACATATCTGATATGCCTATCGGCACCTATATCTGAAATGCCTATCGGCAACTATATCTGAAATGCCTATCGGCACCTATATCTGAAATGCCTATCGACACCTATATCTGAAATGCCTATCGACACCTATATCTGAAATGCCTATCGAAACCTATATCTGAAATGCCTATCGACACCTATATCTGAAATGCCTATCGACACCTATATCTGAAATGCCTATCGACACCTATATCTGATATGCCTATCGACACCTATATCTGAAATGCCTATCGACACCTATATCTGAAATGCCTATCGACACCTATTTTTGAAATGCCTATCGGAAACTACATCTGAGATGCCTATCAGCACCTATATTTGAAATGCCTATCGGCAACCATATCTGGAATGCCTATCGGCACCTATATTTGAAATGCCTATCGGCTTCTATATCTGAAATGCCTATCGGCACCTATTTTTAAAATGCCAATTGGCAACTATATCTGAAATGCCTATCGTCACCTATATCTGAAATGCCTATCGACACCTATATCTGAAATGCCAATCGACACCTATATCTGAAATGCCTATCGACACCTATATCTGAAATGCCTACCGACACCTATATATGAAATGCCTATCGACACCTATATCTGAAATGCCTATCGACACCTATATCTGAAATGCCTATCGACACCTATATCTGAAATGCCTATCGACACCTATTTTTGAAATGCCTATCGGAAACTACATCTGAAATGCCTATCAGCACCTATATTTGAAATGCCTATCGGCAACCATATCTGGAATGCCTATCGGCACCTATATTTGAAATGCCTATCGGCTTCTATATCTGAAATGCCTATCGGCACCTATTTTTAAAATGCCAATCGGCAACTATATCTGAAATGCCTATCGGCACCTATATCTGAAATGCCTATCGACACCTATATCTGAAATGCCTATCGACACCTATATCTGAAATGCCTATCGACACCTATATCTGAAATGCCTATCGACACCTATATCTGAAATGCCTATCGACACTTATATCTGAAATGCCTATCGACACCTATTTCTGAAATGCCTATCGGAAACTACATCTGAAATGCCTATCAGCACCCATATTTGAAATGCCTATCGGCAACCATATCTGGAATGCCTATCGGCACCTATATTTGAAATGCCTATCGGCTTCTATATCTGAAATGCCTATCGGCACCTATATTTAAAATGCCAATCGGCAACTATATCTGAAATGCCTATCGGCACCTATATCTGAAATGCCTATCGACACCTATATCTGAAATGCCTATCGACACCTCTATCTGAAATGCCTATCGACACCTATATCTAAAATGCCTATCGACACCTATATCTGAAATGCCTATCGACACCTATATCTGAAATGCCTATCGACACCTATTTTTGAAATGCCTATCGGAAACTACATCTGAAATGCCTATCAGCACCTATATTTGAAATGCCTATCGGCAACCATATCTGGAATGCCTATCGGCACCTATATTTGAAATGCCTATCGGCTTCTATATTTGAAATGCCTATCGGCACCTATTTTTAAAATGCCAATCGGCAACTATATCTGAAATGCCTATCGGCACCTATATCTGAAATGCCTATCGACACCTATATCTGAAATGCCTGTCGACACCTATATTTGAAATGCCTATCGACACCTATATCTGAAATGCCTATCGACACCTATATCTGAAATGCCTATCGACACCTATATCTGAAATGCCTATCGACACCTATATCTGAAATGCCTATCGACACCTATATCTGAAATGCCTATCGACACCTATATCTGAAATGCCTATCGACACCTATATCTGAAATGCCTATCGACACCTATTTTTGAAATGCCTATCGGAAACTACATCTGAAATGCCTATCAGCACCTATATTTGAAATGCCTATCGGCAACCATATCTGGAATGCCTATCGGCACCTATATTTGAAATGCCTATCGGCTTTTATATCTGAAATGCCTATCGGCACCTATTTTTAAAATGTTAATCGGCAACTATATCTGAAATGCCTATCGGCACCTATATCTGAAATGCCTATCGACACCTATATTTGAAATGCCTATCGACACCTATATCTGAAATGCCTATCGGCACCTATATCTGAAATGCCTATCGACACCTATATCTGAAATGCCTATCGACACCTATATCTGAAATGCCTATCGACACCTATTTTTGAAATGCCTATCGGAAACTACATCTGAAATGCCTATCAGCACCTATATTTGAAATGCCTATCGGCAACCATATCTGTAATGCCTATCGGCACCTATATTTGAAATGCCTATCGGCTTCTATATCTGAAATGCCTATCGGCACCTATTTTTAAAATGCCAATCGGCAACTATATCTGAAATGCCTATCGGCACCTATATCTGAAATGCCTATCGACACCTATATCTGAAATGCCTATCGACACCTATATCTGAAATGCCGATCGACACCTATATCTGAAATGCCTATCGACACCTATATCTGAAATGCCTATCGACACCTATATCTGAAATGCCTATCGACACCTATATCTGAAATGCCTATCGACACCTATATCTGAAATGCCTATCGACACCTATATCTGAAATGCCTATCGACACCTATATCTGAAATGCCTATCGACACCTATATCTGAAATGCCTATCGGAAACTACATCTGAGATGCCTATCAGCACCTATATTTGAAATGCCTATCGGCAACCATATCTGGAATGCCTATCGGCACCTATATTTGAAATGCCTATCGGCTTCTATATCTGAAATGCCTATCGGCACCTATTTTTAAAATGCCAATCGGCAACTATATCTGAAATGCCTATCGGCACCTATATCTGAAATGCCTATCGACACCTATTTTTGAAATGCCTATCGGAAACTACATCTGAGATGCCTATCAGCACCTATATTTGAAATGCCTATCGGCAACCATATCTGGAATGCCTATCGGCACCTATATTTGAAATGCCTATCGGCTTCTATATCTGAAATGCCCATCGGCACCTATTTTTAAAATGCCAATCGGCAACTATATCTGAAATGCCTATCGGCACCTATATTTGAAATGCCTATCGACACCTATATCTGAAATGCCTATCGGCACCTATATCTGAAATGCCTATCGACACCTATATCTGAAATGCCTATCGACACCTATATCTGAAATGCCTATCGACACCTATATCTGAAATGCCTATCGACACCTATATCTGAAATGCCTATCGACACCTTTATCTGAAATGCCTATCGACACCTATTTTTGAAATGCCTATCGGAAACTACATCTGAAATGCCTATCAGCACCTATATTTGAAATGCCTATCGGCAACCATATCTGGAATGCCTATCGGCACCTATATTTGAAATGCCTATCGGCTTCTATATCTGAAATGCCTATCGGCACCTATTTTTAAAATGCCAATCGGCAACTATATCTGAAATGCCTATCGGCACCTATATCTGAAATGCCTATCGACACCTATATCTGAAATGCCTATCGACACCTATATCTGAAATGCCTATCGACACCTATATCTGAAATGCCTATCGACACCTATATCTGAAATGCCTATCGACACCTATATCTGAAGTGCCTATCGACACCTATATCTGAAATGCCTATCGACACCTATATCTGAAATGCCTATCGACACCTATTTTTGAAATGCCTATCGGAAACTACATCTGAAATGCCTATCAGCACCTATATTTGAAATGCCTATCGGCAACCATATCTGAAATGCCTATCGGCACCTATTTTTAAAATGCCAATCGGCAACTATATATGAAATGCCTATCGGCACCTATATCTGAAATGCCTATCGACACCTATATCTGAAATAATTATCGACACCTATATCTGAAATGCCAATCGACACCTATATCTGAAATGCCTATCGACACCTATATCTGAAATGCCTATCGACACCTATATCTAAAATGCCTATCGACACCTATATCTGAAATGCCTATCGACACCTATATCTGAAATGCCTATCGACACCTATTTTTGAAATGCCTATCGGAAACTACATCTGAAATGCCTATCAGCACCTATATTTGAAATGCCTATCGGCAACCATATCTGGAATGCCTATCGGCACCTATATTTGAAATGCCTATCGGCTTCTATATCTGAAATGCCTATCGGCACCTATTTTTAAAATGCCAATCGGCAACTATATCTGAAATGCCTATCGGCACCTATATCTGAAATGCCTATCGACACCTATATCTGAAATGCCTATCGACACCTATATCTGAAACGCCGATCGACACCTATATCTGAAATGCCTATCGTCACCTATATCTGAAATGCCTATCGACACCTATATCTGAAATGCCTATCGACACCTATATCTGAAATGCCTATCGACACCTATATCTGAAATGCCTATCGACACCTATATCTGAAATGCCTATCGACACCTATATCTGAAATGCCTATCGACACCTATATCTGAAATGCCTATCGACACCTATATCTGAAATGCCTATCGACACCTATATCTGAAATGCCTATCGACACCTATATCTGAAATGCCTATCGACACCTATTTTTGAAATGCCTATCGGAAACTACATCTAAAATGCCTATCAGCACCTATATTTGAAATGCCTATCGGCAACCATATCTGAAATGCCTATCGACACCTATTTTTGAAATGCCTATCGGAAACTACATCTGAGATGCCTATCAGCACCTATATTTAAAATGCCTATCGGCAACCATATCTGGAATGCCTATCGGCACCTATATTTGAAATGCCTATCGGCTTCTATATCTGAAATGCCTATCGGCACCTATTTTTAAAATGCCAATCGGCAACTATATCTGAAATGCCTATCGGCACCTATATCTGAAATGCCTATCGACACCTATTTTTGAAATGCCTATCGGAAACTACATCTGAGATGCCTATCAGCACCTATATTTGAAATGCCTATCGGCAACCATATCTGAAATGCCTATCGGTACCTTTATTTGAAATGCCTATCGGCTTCTATATCTGAAATGCCTATCGGCACCTATTTTTAAAATGCCAATCGGCAACTATATCTGAAATGCCTATTGGCACCTATATCTGAAATGCCTATCGACACCTATATCTGAAATGCCTATCGACACCTATATCTGAAATGCCTATCGACACCTATATCTGAAATGCCTATCGACACCTATATCTGAAATGCCTATCGACACCTATATCTGAAATGCCTATCGACACCTATATCTGAAATGCCTATCGACACCTATTTTTGAAATGCCTATCGGAAACTACATCTGAAATGCCTATCAGCACCTATATTTGAAATGCCTATCGGCAACCATATCTGGAATGCCTATCGGCACCTATATTTGAAATGCCTATCGGCTTCTATATCTGAAATGCCTATCGGCACCTATTTTTAAAATGCCAATCGGCAACTATATCTGAAATGCCTATCGGCACCTATATCTGAAATGCCTATCGACACCTATATCTGAAATGCCTATCGACACCTATATCTGAAATGCCTATCGACACCTATATCTGAAATGCCTATCGACACCTATATCTGAAATGCCTATCGACACCTATATCTGAAATGCCTATCGACACCTATATCTGAAATGCCTATCGACACCTATATCTGAAATGCCTATCGACACCTATTTTTGAAATGCCTATCGGAAAATACATCTGAAATGCCTATCAGCACCTATATTTGAAATGCCTATCGGCAACCATATCTGGAATGCCTTTCGGCACCTATATTTGAAATGCCTATCGGCTTCTATATCTGAAATGCCTATCGGCACCTATTTTTAAAATGCCAATCGGCAACTATATCTGAAATGCCTATCGGCACCTATATCTGAAATGCCTATCGACACCTATATCTGAAATAATTATCGACACCTATATCTGAAATGCCAATCGACACCTATACCTGAAATGCCTATCGACACCTATATCTGAAATGCCTATCGACACCTATATCTAAAATGCCTATCGACACCTATATCTGAAATGCCTATCGACACCTATATCTGAAATGCCTATCGACACCTATTTTTGAAATGCCTATCGGAAACTACATCTGAAATGCCTATCAGCACCTATATGTGAAATGCCTATCGGCAACCATATCTGGAATGCCTATCGGCACCTATATTTGAAATGCCTATCGGCTTCTATATCTGAAATGCCTATCGGCACCTATTTTTAAAATGCCAATCGGCAACTATATCTGAAATGCCTATCGGCACCTATATCTGAAATGCCTATCGACACCTATATCTGAAATGCCTATCGACACCTATATCTGAAATGCCTATCGACACCTATATCTGAAATGCCTATCGACACCTATATCTGAAATGCCTATCGACACCTGTATCTGAAATGCCTATCCACACCTATATCTGAAATGCCTATCGACACCTATTTTTGAAATGCCTATCGGAAACTACATCTGAAATGCCTGTCAGCACCTATATTTGAAATGCCTATCGGCAACCATATCTGGAATGCCTATCGGCACCTATATTTGAAATGCCTATCGGCTTCTATATCTGAAATGCCTATCGGCACCTATTTTTAAAATGCCAATCGGCAACTATATCTGAGATGCCTATCGGCACCTATATCTGAAATGCCTATCGACACCTATATCTGAAATGCCTATCGACACCTATATCTGAAATGCCTATCGACACCTATATCTGAAATGCCTATCGACACCTATATCTGAAATGCCTATCGACACCTATATCTAAAATGCCTATCGACACCTATATCTGAAATGCCTATTGACACCTATATCTGAAATGCCTATCGACACCTATTTTTGAAATGCCTATCGGAAACTACATCTGAAATGCCTATCAGCACCTATATTTGAAATGCCTATCGGCAACCATATCTGGAATGCCTATCGGCACCTATATTTGAAATGCCTATCGGCTTCTATATTTGAAATGCCTATCGGCACCTATTTTTAAAATGCCAATCGGCAACTATGTCTGAAATGCCTATCGGCACCTATATCTGAAATGCCTATCGACACCTATATCTGAAATGCCTATCGACACCTATATCTGAAATGCCTATCGACACCTATATCTGAAATGCCTATCGACACCTATTTTTGAAATGCCTATCGGAAACTACATCTGAAATGCCTATCGACACCTATATCTGAAATGCCTATCGACACCTATATCTGAAATGCCTATCGACACCTATATCTGAAATGCCTATCGACACCTATATCTGAAATGCCTATCGACACCTATTTTTGAAATGCCTATCGGAAACTACATCTGAAATGCCTATCAGCACCTATATTTGAAATGCCTATCGGCAACCATATCTGGAATGCCTATCGGCACCTATATTTGAAATGCCTATCGGCTTCTATATCTGAAATGCCTATCGGCACCTATTTTTAAAATGTTAATCGGCAACTATATCTGAAATGCCTATCGGCACCTATATCTGAAATGCCTATCGACACCTATATCTGAAATGCCTATCGACACCTATATCTGAAATGCCTATCGACACCTATATCTGAAATGCCTATCGACACCTATATCTGAAATGCCTATCGACACCTATATCTGAAATGCCTATCGACACCTATATCTGAAATGCCTATCGACACCTATATCTGAAATGCCTATCGACACCTATTTTTAAAATGCCTATCGGAAACTACATCTGAAATGCCTATCAGCACCTATATTTGAAATGCCTATCGGCAACCATATCTGGAATGCCTATCGGCACCTATATTTGAAATGCCTATCGGCTTCTATATCTGAAATGCCTATCGACACCTATATCTGAAATGCCTATCGACACCTATATCTGAAATGCCTATCGACACCTATATCTGAAATGCCTATCGACACCTATATCTGAAATGCCTATCGACACCTATATCTGAAATGCCTATCGACACCTATATCTGAAATGCCTATCGACACCTATTTTTGAAATGCCTATCGGAAACTACATCTGAAATGCCTATCAGCACCTATATTTGAAATGCCTATCGGCCTCTATATCTGAAATGCCTATCGGCACCTATTTTTAAAATGCCAATCGGCAACTATATCTGAAATGCCTATCGGCACCTATTTTTAAAATGCCAATCGGTAAATATATCTGAAATGCCTATCGGCACCTATATCTGAAATGCCTATCGGCACCAATTTCATAAAATGCCTATCGGAAACTACATCTGGAATGCCTATCAGCACCTATATTTGAAATGCCTATCAGCAACCACATCAGAAATGCCTATCGGCACCTATACCTGAAATGCCTTTCGGCATTTATATCTGAAATGTCTATCGACACCTATTTTTAAAATGCCAATCGGCAACTATATCTGAAATGCCTATCGGCACCTATAACTGAAATGCCTATCGGCACCTATTTTTGAAATGCCTATCGGAAACTACATCTGAAATGCCTATCAGCACCTATATTTGAAATGCCTATCGGCAACCATATCTGAAATGCCTATCGACACCTATATTTAAAATACCTATCGGCTTCTATATCTGAAATGCCTATCGGCACCTATTTTTAAAATGCCAATCGGCAACTATATCTGAAATGCCTATCGGCACCTATATCTGAAATGCCTATCGGCACCAATTTTTGAAATGCCTATCGGAAACTACATCTGAAATGCCTATCAGCACTTATATTTGAAATGCCTATCGGCAACCATATCTTGAATGCTTATCGGCACCTATATTTGAAATGCCTATCGGCTTCAATATCTGAAATGACTATCGGCTCCTATTTTTAAAATGCCAATCGGCAACTATATCTGAAATGCCTATCGGTACCTATATCTGAAATGCCTATCGGCACCTATTTTTGAAATGCCTATCGGAAACTACATCTGAAATGCCTATCAGCACCTATATTTAAAATGCCTATCGGCAACCATATCTGGAATGCCTATCGGCACCTATATTTGAAATGCCTATCGGCTTCTATATCTGAAATGCCTATCGGCACCCATTTTTAAAATGCCAATCGGCAACTATATCTGAAATGCCTATTGGCACCTATATCTGAATTGCCTATCGGCAGCTATTTTTGAAATGCCAATCGGCAACTATATCTGAAATGCCTATCGGCACCTATATCTGAAATGCCTATCGGCACCAATTTTTGAAATGCCTATCGGAAACTACATCTGAAATGCCTATCAGCACTTATATTTGAAATGCCTATCGGCAACCATATCTTGAATGCTTATCGGCACCTATATTTGAAATGCCTATCGGCTTCAATATCTGAAATGACTATCGGCTCCTATTTTTAAAATGCCAATCGGCAACTATATCTGAAATGCCTATCGGCACCTATATCTGAAATGCCTAGCGGCACCTATTTTTAAAATGCCAATCGGCAACTATATCTGAAATGCCTATCGGCACCTATATCTGAAATGCCTATCGGCACCAATTTTTGAAATGCCTATCGGAAACTACATCTGAAATGCCTATCAGCACTTATATTTGAAATGCCTATCGGCAACCATATCTTAAATGCTTATCGGCACCTATATTTGAAATGCCTATCGGCTTCAATATCTGAAATGACTATCGGCTCCTATTTTTAAAATGCCAATCGGCAACTATATCTGAAATGCCTATCGGTACCTATATCTGAAATGCCTATTGGCACCTATTTTTGAAATGCCTATCGAAAACTACATCTAAAATGCCTATCAGCACCTATATTTGAAATGCCTATCGGCAACCATATCTGGAATGCCTATCGGCACCTATATTTGAAATGCCTATCGGCTTCTATATTTGAAATGCCTATCGGCAACTATATCTGAAATGCCTATCGACACCTATATTTGACATACTTATCGGCTCCTATATCTGAAATGCCTATCGGCACCTATTTTTAAAATGCCAATCGGTAACTATATCTGAAATGCCAATCGGCAGCTATATCTGAAATGCCTATCGGCACTTATATCTGAAATGATTATCGGCACCTATTTTTGAAATGCCTATCGAAAACTACATCTGAAATGCCTATCAGCACCTATATTTGAAATGCCTATCGGCAACCACATCAGAAATGCCTATCGGCACGTATATCTGAAATGCCTTTCGGCATTTATATCTGAAATGCCTGTCGACACCTATATTTGAAATGCCTATCGGCACCTATATTTCAAATGCCTATCGGCAACTATATCTGATATGCCTATCGGCACCTATATCTGAAATGCCTATCGGCACCTATTTTTGAAATGCCTATCGGAAACTACATCTAAAATGCCTATCGACACCTATTTTTAAAATGCCAATCGGCAACTATATCTGAAATGCCTATCGCCACCTATATCTGAAATGCCTATCGGCACCTATTTTTGAAATGCCTATCGGAAACTACATCTGAAATGCCTATCAGCACCTATATTTGAAATGCCTATCGGCAACCATATCTGAAATGCCTATCGACACATCTATTTGAAATACCTATCGGCTTCTATATCTGAAATGCCTATCGGCACCTATTTTTGAAATGCCTTTCGGAAACTACATCTGAAATGCCTATCTGCTCCTAAATTTGAAATGCCTATCGGCAACCATATCTGAAATGCCTATCGACACCTTTATTTGAAATACCTATCGGCTTCTATATCTGAATTGCCTATCGGCACCTGTTTTTAAAATGCCAATCGGCAACTATATCTGAAATGCCTATCGGCACCTATTTTTGAAATGCCTATCGGAAACTACATCTGAAATGCCTATCAGCACCTATATTTGAAATGCCTATCGGCAACCATATCTGGGATGCCTATCGGCACCTATATTTGAAATGCCTATTGGCTTCTATATCTGAAATGCCTATCGGCACCTATATCTGAAATGCCTATCGGCACCTATTTTTGTAATGCCTTTCGGAAACTACATCTGAAATGCCTATCTGCTCCTATATTTGAAATGCCTATCGGCAACCATATCTGAAATGCCTATCGACACTTATATTTGAAATACCTATCGACTTCTATATCTGAAATGCCTATCGGCACCTGTTTTTAAAATGCTAATCGGCAACTATATCTGATATGCCTATCGGCACCTATATCTGAAATGCCTATCGGCACCTATTTTTGAAATGCTTATCGGAAACTACATCTGAAATGCTTATCAGCACCTATATTTGAAATGCCTATCAGCAACCACATCAGAAATGCCTATCGGCACCAATACCTGAAATGCCTTTCGGCATTTATATCTGAAATGCCTATCGACACCTATTTTTAAAATGCCAATCGGCAACTATATCTGAAATGCCTATCGGCACCTATAACTGAAATGCCTATCGGCACCTATTTTTGAAATGCCTATCGGAAACTACATCTGAAATGCCTTTCAGCACCTATATTTGAAATGCCTATCGGCAACCATATCTGAAATGCCTATCGACACCTATATTTAAAATACCTATCGGCTTCTATATCTGAAATGCCTATCGGCACCTATTTTTAAAATGCCAATCGGCAACTATATCTGAAATGCCTATCGGCACCTATATCTGAAATGCCTATCGGCACCAATTTTTGAAATGCCTATCGGAAACTACATCTGAAATGCCTATCAGCACTTATATTTGAAATGCCTATCGGCAACCATATCTTGAATGCTTATCGGCACCTATATTTGAAATGCCTATCGGCTTCAATATCTGAAAGGCCTATCGGCTCCTATTTTTAAAATGCCAATCGGCAACTATATCTGAAATGCCTATCGGTACCTATATCTGAAATGCCTATCGGCACCTATTTTTGAAATGCCTATCGGAAACTACATCTGAAATGCCTATCAGCACCTATATTTAAAATGCCTATCGGCAACCATATCTGGAATGCCTATCGGCACCTATATTTGAAATGCCTATCGGCTTCTATATCTGAAATGCCTATCGGCACCCATTTTTAAAATGCCAATCGGCAACTATATCTGAAATGCCTATTGGCACCTATATCTGAATTGCCTATCGGCAGCTATTTTTGAAATGCCTATCGGAAACTACATCTAAAATGCCTATCAGCACCTATATTTGAAATGCCTATCGGCAACCATATCTGGAATGCCTATCGGCACCTATATTTGAAATGCCTATCGGCTTCTATATTTGAAATGCCTATCGGCAACTTTATCTGGAATGCCTATCGACACCTATATTTGAAATACTTATCGGCTCCTATATCTGAAATGCCTATCGGCACCTATTTTTAAAATGCCAATCGGTAACTATATCTGAAATGCCTATCGGCACCTATATCTAAAATGCCTATCGGCACCAATTTTTGAAATGCCTATCGGAAACTACATCTGGAATGCCCATCAGCACCTATATTTAAAATGCCTATCGGCAATCATATCTGAAATGCCTATCGGCACCTATATTTAAATTGCCTATCGGCTTCTATATCTGAAATGCCTATCGACACCTATTTTTAAAATGCCAATCGGCAACTATATCTGAAATGCCTATCGGCACCTATATCTGAAATGCCTATCGGCACCTATTTTTAAAATGCCAATCGGCAACTATATCTGAAATGCCTATCGGCTTCTATATCTGAAATACCTATCGGCACCTATTTTTGAAATGCCTATCGGAAACTACATCTGAAATGCCTATCAGCACCTATATTTGAAATGCCTATCGGCAACCATATCTGGAATGTCTATCGGCACCTATATTTGAAATGCCTATCGGCTTCTATATCTGAAATGCCTATCGGCACCTATTTTTAAAATGCCAATCGGCAACTATATCTGAAATGCCTATCAGCACCTATATCTGAAATGCCTATCGGCACCTATTTTTGAAATTCCTATCGGAAACTACATCTGAAATGCCTATCAGCACCTATATTTGAAATGTCTATCGGCAACCATATCTGGAATGCCTATCGGCACCTATATTTGAAATGCCTATCGGCTTCTATATCTGAAATGCCTATCGGCACCTATTTTTAAAATGCCAATCGGCAACTATATCTGAAATGCCTATCGGCACCTATATCTGAAATGCCTATCGGCACCTATTTTTGAAATGCCTATCGGAAACTACATCTGAAATGCCTATCAGCACTTATATTTGAAATGCCTATCGTCAACTATATCTGGAATGCCTATCGGCACCTATATTTGAAATGCCTATCGGCTTCTATATCTGAAATGCCTATCGGCACCTATTTTTAAAATGCCAATCGGCAACTATATCTGAAATGCCTATCGGCACCTATATTTGAAATGCCTATCGGCACCTATTTTTGAAATGCCTATCGGAAACTACATCTAAAATGCTTATCAGCACCTATATTTGAAATGCCTATCGGCAACCATATCTGGAATGCCGATCGGCACCTATATTTGAAATGCCTATCGGCTCCTATATCTGAAATGCCTATCGGCACCTTTTTTTAAAATGCAAATCGGCAACTATATCTGAAATGCCTATCGGCACCGATATCTGAAATGCCTATCGGCAACTATTTTTCAAATGCCTATCGGCAACTATTTTTCAAATGCCTATCGGAAACTACATCTGAAATGCCTATCAGCACCTATATTTGAAATGCCTATCGGCAACCATATCTGGAATGCCGATCGGCACCTATATTTGAAATGCCTATCGGCTCCTATATCTGAAATGCCTATCGGCACCTTTTTTTAAAATGCAAATCGGCAACTATATCTGAAATGCCTATCGGCACCTATATCTGAAATGCCTATCGGCAACTATTTTTCAAATGCCTATCGGAAACTACATCTGAAATGCCTATCAGCACCTATATCTGAAATGCCTATCGGTATCTATTTTTGAAATACTTATCGGAAACTACATCTGAAATGCCTATCAGCACCTATATTTGAAATGCCTATCGACTTCTATATCTGAAATGCCTATCGGCACCTATTTTAAAAATGCCAATCGGCAACTATATCTGAAATGCCTATCGGCACCTATATCTGAAATGCCTATCGGCACCTATTTTTGAAATGCCTATCGAAAACTACATCTGAAATGCCTATCAGCACCTATATTTGAAATGCCTATCGGCAACCACATCAGAAATGCCTATCGGCACCTATATCTGAAATGCCTTTCGGCATTTATATCTGAAATGCCTATCCACACCTATATTTGAAATGCCTATCGGCACCTATATTTTAAATGCCTATCGACAACCATATCTGATATGCCTATCGGCACCTATATCTGAATTGCCTATCGGCAACTATATCTGAAATGCCTATCGGCACCTATATCTGAAATGCCTATCGACACCTATATCTGAAATGCCTATCGACACCTATATCTGAAATGCCTATCGACACCTATATCTGAAATGCCTATCGACACCTATATCTGAAATGCCTATCGACACCTATATCTGAAATGCCTATCGACACCTATATCTGAAATGCCTATCGACACCTATATCTGGAATGCCTATCGACACCTATATCTGAAATGCCTATCGACACCTATATCTGAAATGCCTATCGACACCTATTTTTGAAATGCCTATCAGAAACTACATCTGAAATGCCTATCAGCACCTATATTTGAAATGCCTATCGGCAACCATATCTGGAATGCCTATCGGCACCTATATTTGAAATGCCTATCGGCTTCTATATCTGAAATGCCTATCGGCACCTATTTTTAAAATGCCAATCGGCAACTATATCTGAAATGCCTATCGGCACCTATATCTGAAATGCCTATCGACACCTATATCTGAAATGCCTATCGACACCTATATCTGAAATGCCTATCGACACCTATTTTTGAAATGCCTATCGGAAACTACATCTGGAATGCCTATCAGCACCTATATTTGAAATGCCTATCAGCAACCACATCAGAAATGCCTATCGGCACCTATACCTGAAATGCCTTTCGGCATTTATATCTGAAATGCCTATCGACACCTATTTTTAAAATGCCAATCGGCAACTACATCTGAAATGCCTATCGGGACCTATATCTGAAATGCCTATCGACACCTATATCTGAAATGCCTATCGACACCTATATCTGAAATGCCTATCGACACCTATATCTGAAATGCCTATCGACACCTATATCTGAAATGCCTATCGACACCTATATCTGAAATGCCTATCGACACCTATATCTGAAATGCCTATCGACACCTATATCTGAAATGCCTATCGACACCTATATCTGAAATGCCTATCGACACCTATTTTTGAAATGCCTATCGGAAACTACATCTGAGATGCCTATCAGCACCTATATTTGAAATGCCTATCGGCAACCATATCTGGAATGCCTATCGGCACCTATATTTGAAATGCCTATCGGCTTCTATATCTGAAATGCCTATCGGCACCTATTTTTAAAATGCCAATCGGCAACTATATCTGAAATGCCTATCGGCACCTATATCTGAAATGCCTATCGACACCTATTTTTGAAATGCCTATCGGAAACTACATCTGAGATGCCTATCAGCACCTATATTTGAAATGCCTATCGGCAACCATATCTGGAATGCCTATCGGCACCTATATTTGAAATGCCTATCGGCTTCTATATCTGAAATGCCTATCGGCACCTATTTTTAAAATGCCAATCGGCAACTATATCTGAAATGCCTATCGGCACCTATATCTGAAATGCCTATCGACACCTATATCTGAAATGCCTATCGACACCTATATCTGAAATGCCTATCGACACCTATATCTGAAATGCCTATCGACACCTATATCTGAAATGCCTATCGACACCTATATCTGAAATGCCTATCGACACCTATATCTGAAATGCCTATCGACACCTATTTTTGAAATGCCTATCGGAAAGTACATCTGAAATGCCTATCAGCACCTATATTTGAAATGCCTATCGGCAACCATATCTGGAATGCCTATCGGCACCTATATTTGAAATGCCTATCGGCTTCTATATCTGAAATGCCTATCGGCACCTATTTTTAAAATGCCAATCGGCAACTATATCTGAAATGCCTATCGGCACCTATATCTGAAATGCCTATCGACACCTATATCTGAAATGCCTATCGACACCTATATCTGAAATGCCTATCGACACCTATATCTGAAATGCCTATCGACACCTATATCTGAAATGCCTATCGACACCTATATCTGAAATGCCTATCGACACCTATATCTGAAATGCCTATCGACACCTATATCTGAAATGCCTATCGACACCTATTTTTGAAATGCCTATCGGAAAATACATCTGAAATGCCTATCAGCACCTATATTTGAAATGCCTATCGGCAACCATATCTGGAATGCCTTTCGGCACCTATATTTGAAATGCCTATCGGCTTCTATATCTGAAATGCCTATCGGCACCTATTTTTAAAATGCCAATCGGCAACTATATCTGAAATGCCTATCGGCACCTATATCTGAAATGCCTATCGACACCTATATCTGAAATAATTATCGACACCTATATCTGAAATGCCAATCGACACCTATATCTGAAATGTCTATCGACACCTATATCTGAAATGCCTATCGACACCTATATCTAAAATGCCTATCGACACCTATATCTGAAATGCCTATCGACACCTATATCTGAAATGCCTATCGACACCTATTTTTGAAATGCCTATCGGAAACTACATCTGAAATGCCTATCAGCACCTATATGTGAAATGCCTATCGGCAACCATATCTGGAATGCCTATCGGCACCTATATTTGAAATGCCTATCGGCTTCTATATCTGAAATGCCTATCGGCACCTATTTTTAAAATGCCAATCGGCAACTATATCTGAAATGCCTATCGGCACCTATATCTGAAATGCCTATCGACACCTATATCTGAAATGCCTATCGACACCTATATCTGAAATGCCTATCGACACCTATATCTGAAATGCCTATCGACACCTATATCTGAAATGCCTATCGACACCTGTATCTGAAATGCCTATCCACACCTATATCTGAAATGCCTATCGACACCTATTTTTGAAATGCCTATCGGAAACTACATCTGAAATGCCTATCAGCACCTATATTTGAAATGCCTATCGGCAACCATATCTGGAATGCCTATCGGCACCTATATTTGAAATGCCTATCGGCTTCTATATCTGAAATGCCTATCGGCACCTATTTTTAAAATGCCAATCGGCAACTATATCTGAAATGCCTATCGGCACCTATATCTGAAATGCCTATCGACACCTATATCTGAAATGCCTATCGACACCTATATCTGAAATGCCTATCGACACCTATATCTGAAATGCCTATCGACACCTATATCTGAAATGCCTATCGACACCTATATCTAAAATGCCTATCGACACCTATATCTGAAATGCCTATCGACACCTATATCTGAAATGCCTATCGACACCTATTTTTGAAATGCCTATCGGAAACTACATCTGAAATGCCTATCAGCACCTATATTTGAAATGCCTATCGGCAACCATATCTGGAATGCCTATCGGCACCTATATTTGAAATGCCTATCGGCTTCTATATTTGAAATGCCTATCGGCACCTATTTTTAAAATGCCAATCGGCAACTATATCTGAAATGCCTATCGGCACCTATATCTGAAATGCCTATCGACACCTATATCTGAAATGCCTATCGACACCTATATTTGAAATGCCTATCGACACCTATATCTGAAATGCCTATCGACACCTATATCTGAAATGCCTATCGACACCTATATCTGAAATGCCTATCGACACCTATATCTGAAATGCCTATCGACACCTATATCTGAAATGCCTATCGACACCTATATCTGAAATGCCTATCGACACCTATATCTGAAATGCCTATCGACACCTATTTTTGAAATGCCTATCGGAAACTACATCTGAAATGCCTATCAGCACCTATATTTGAAATGCCTATCGGCAACCATATCTGGAATGCCTATCGGCACCTATATTTGAAATGCCTATCGGCTTCTATATCTGAAATGCCTATCGGCACCTATTTTTAAAATGTTAATCGGCAACTATATCTGAAATGCCTATCGGCACCTATATCTGAAATGCCTATCGACACCTATATCTGAAATGCCTATCGACACCTATATCTGAAATGCCTATCGACACCTATATCTGAAATGCCTATCGACACCTATATCTGAAATGCCTATCGACACCTATATCTGAAATGCCTATCGACACCTATATCTGAAATGCCTATCGACACCTATATCTGAAATGCCTATCGACACCTATTTTTGAAATGCCTATCGGAAACTACATCTGAAATGCCTATCAGCACCTATATTTGAAATGCCTATCGGCAACCATATCTGGAATGCCTATCGGCACCTATATTTGAAATGCCTATCGGCTTCTATATCTGAAATGCCTATCGACACCTATATCTGAAATGCCTATCGACACCTATATCTGAAATGCCTATCGACACCTATATCTGAAATGCCTATCGACACGTATATCTGAAATGCCTATCGACACCTATATCTGAAATGCCTATCGACACCTATATCTGAAATGCCTATCGACACCTATTTTTGAAATGCCTATCGGAAACTACATCTGAAATGCCTATCAGCACCTATATTTGAAATGCCTATCGGCTTCTATATCTGAAATGCCTATCGGCACCTATTTTTAAAATGCCAATCGGCAACTATATCTGAAATGCCTATCGGCACCTATTTTTAAAATGCCAATCGGTAAATATATCTGAAATGCCTATCGGCACCTATATCTGAAATGCCTATCGGCACCAATTTCATAAAATGCCTATCGGAAACTACATCTGGAATGCCTATCAGCACCTATATTTGAAATGCCTATCAGCAACCACATCAGAAATGCCTATCGGCACCTATACCTGAAATGCCTTTCGGCATTTATATCTGAAATGTCTATCGACACCTATTTTTAAAATGCCAATCGGCAACTATATCTGAAATGCCTATCGGCACCTATTTTTAAAATGCCAATCGGCAACTATATCTGAAATGCCTATCGGCACCTATATCTGAAATGCCTATCGGCACCAATTTTTGAAATGCCTATCGGAAACTACATCTGAAATGCCTATCAGCACTTATATTTGAAATGCCTATCGGCAACCATATCTTGAATGCTTATCGGCACCTATATTTGAAATGCCTATCGGCTTCAATATCTGAAATGACTATCGGCTCCTATTTTTAAAATGCCAATCGGCAACTATATCTGAAATGCCTATCGGTACCTATATCTGAAATGCCTATCGGCACCTATTTTTGAAATGCCTATCGGAAACTACATCTGAAATGCCTATCAGCACCTATATTTAAAATGCCTATCGGCAACCATATCTGGAATGCCTATCGGCACCTATATTTGAAATGCCTATCGGCTTCTATATCTGAAATGCCTATCGGCACCCATTTTTAAAATGCCAATCGGCAACTATATCTGAAATGCCTATTGGCACCTATATCTGAATTGCCTATCGGCAGCTATTTTTGAAATGCCAATCGGCAACTATATCTGAAATGCCTATCGGCACCTATATCTGAAATGCCTATCGGCACCAATTTTTGAAATGCCTATCGGAAACTACATCTGAAATGCCTATCAGCAATTATATTTGAAATGCCTATCGGCAACCATATCTTGAATGCTTATCGGCACCTATATTTGAAATGCCTATCGGCTTCAATATCTGAAATGACTATCGGCTCCTATTTTTAAAATGCCAATCGGCAACTATATCTGAAATGCCTATCGGCACCTATATCTGAAATGCCTATCGGCACCTATTTTTAAAGTGCCAATCGGCAACTATATCTGAAATGCCTATCGGCACCTATATCTGAAATGCCTATCGGCACCAATTTTTGAAATGCCTATCGGAAACTACATCTGAAATGCCTATCAGCACTTATATTTGAAATGCCTATCGGCAACCATATCTTGAATGCTTATCGGCACCTATATTTGAAATGCCTATCGGCTTCAATATCTGAAATGACTATCGGCTCCTATTTTTAAAATGCCAATCGGCAACTATATCTGAAATGCCTATCGGTACCTATATCTGAAATGCCTATCGGCACCTATTTTTGAAATGCCTATCGAAAACTACATCTAAAATGCCTATCAGCACCTATATTTGAAATGCCTATCGGCAACCATATCTGGAATGCCTATCGGCACCTATATTTGAAATGCCTATCGGCTTCTATATTTGAAATGCCTATCGGCAACTATATCTGAAATGCCTATCGACACCTATATTTGACATACTTATCGGCTCCTATATCTGAAATGCCTATCGGCACCTATTTTTAAAATGCCAATCGGTAACTATATCTGAAATGCCAATCGGCAGCTATATCTGAAATGCCTATCGGCACTTATATCTGAAATGATTATCGGCACCTATTTTTGAAATGCCTATCGAAAACTACATCTGAAATGCCTATCAGCACCTATATTTGAAATGCCTATCGGCAACCACATCAGAAATGCCTATCGGCACGTATATCTGAAATGCCTTTCGGCATTTATATCTGAAATGCCTGTCGACACCTATATTTGAAATGCCTATCGGCACCTATATTTCATTTGCCTATCGGCAACTATATCTGATATGCCTATCGGCACCTATATCTGAAATGCCTATCGGCACCTATTTTTGAAATGCCTATCGGAAACTACATCTAAAATGCCTATCGACACCTATTTTTAAAATGCCAATCGGCAACTATATCTGAAATGCCTATCGCCACCTATATCTGAAATGCCTATCGGCACCTATTTTTGAAATGCCTATCGGAAACTACATCTGAAATGCCTATCAGCACCTATATTTGAAATGCCTATCGGCAACCATATCTGAAATGCCTATCGACACATCTATTTGAAATACCTATCGGCTTCTATATCTGAAATGCCTATCGGCACCTATTTTTGAAATGCCTTTCGGAAACTACATCTAAAATGCCTATCTGCTCCTAAATTTGAAATGCCTATCGGCAACCATATCTGAAATGCCTATCGACACCTTTATTTGAAATACCTATCGTCTTCTATATCTGAATTGCCTATCGGCACCTGTTTTTAAAATGCCAATCGGCAACTATATCTGAAATGCCTATCGGTACCTATTTTTGAAATGCCTATCGGAAACTACATCTGAAATGCCTATCAGCACCTATATTTGAAATGCCTATCGGCAACCATATCTGGGATGCCTATCGGCACCTATATTTGAAATGCCTATTGGCTTCTATATCTGAAATGCCTATCGGCACCTATATCTGAAATGCCTATCGGCACCTATTTTTGTAATGCCTTTCGGAAACTACATCTGAAATGCCTATCTGCTCCTATATTTGAAATGCCTATCGGCAACCATATCTGAAATGCCTATCGACACTTACATTTGAAATACCTATCGACTTCTATATCTGAAATGCCTATCGGCACCTGTTTTTAAAATGCTAATCGGCAACTATATCTGATATGCCTATCGGCACCTATATCTGAAATGCCTATCGGCACCTATTTTTGAAATGCTTATCGGAAACTACATCTGAAATGCTTATCAGCACCTATATTTGAAATGCCTATCAGCAACCACATCAGAAATTCCTATCGGCACCAATACCTGAAATGCCTTTCGGCATTTATATCTGAAATGCCTATCGACACCTATTTTTAAAATGCCAATCGGCAACTATATCTGAAATGCCTATCGGCACCTATAACTGAAATGCCTATCGGCACCTATTTTTGAAATGCCTATCGGAAACTACATCTGAAATGCCTATCAGCACCTATATTTGAAATGCCTATCGGCAACCATATCTGAAATGCCTATCGACACCTATATTTAAAATACCTATCGGCTTCTATATCTGAAATGCCTATCGGCACCTATTTTTAAAATGCCAATCGGCAACTATATCTGAAATGCCTATCGGCACCTATATCTGAAATGCCTATCGGCACCAATTTTTGAAATGCCTATCGGAAACTACATCTGAAATGCCTATCAGCACTTATATTTGAAATGCCTATCGGCAACCATATCTTGAATGCTTATCGGCACCTATATTTGAAATGCCTATCGGCTTCAATATCTGAAAGGCCTATCGGCTCCTATTTTTAAAATGCCAATCGGCAACTATATCTGAAATGCCTATCGGTACCTATATCTGAAATGCCTATCGGCACCTATTTTTGAAATGCCTATCGGAAACTACATCTGAAATGCCTATCAGCACCTATATTTAAAATGCCTATCGGCAACCATATCTGGAATGCCTATCGGCACCTATATTTGAAATGCCTATCGGCTTCTATATCTGAAATGCCTATCGGCACCCATTTTTAAAATGCCAATCGGCAACTATATCTGAAATGCCTATTGGCACCTATATCTGAATTGCCTATCGGCAGCTATTTTTGAAATGCCTATCGGAAACTACATCTAAAATGCCTATCAGCACCTATATTTGAAATGCCTATCGGCAACCATATCTGGAATGCCTATCGGCACCTATATTTGAAATGCCTATCGGCTTCTATATTTGAAATGCCTATCGGCAACTATATCTGAAATGCCTATCGACACCTATATTTGAAATACTTATCGGCTCCTATATCTGAAATGCCTATCGGCACCTATTTTTAAAATGCCAATCGGTAACTATATCTGAAATGCCTATCGGCACCTATATCTAAAATGCCTATCGGCACCAATTTTTGAAATGCCTATCGGAAACTACATCTGGAATGCCCATCAGCACCTATATTTAAAATGCCTATCGGCAATCATATCTGAAATGCCTATCGGCACCTATATTTAAATTGCCTATCGGCTTCTATATCTGAAATGCCTATCGACACCTATTTTTAAAATGCCAATCGGCAACTATATCTGAAATGCCTATCGGCACCTATATCTGAAATGCCTATCGGCACCTATTTTTAAAATGCCAATCGGCAACTATATCTGAAATGCCTATCGGCTTCTATATCTGAAATACCTATCGGCACCTATTTTTGAAATGCCTATCGGAAACTACATCTGAAATGCCTATCAGCACCTATATTTGAAATGCCTATCGGCAACCATATCTGGAATGTCTATCGGCACCTATATTTGAAATGCCTATCGGCTTCTATATCTGAAATGCCTATCGGCACCTATTTTTAAAATGCCAATCGGCAACTATATCTGAAATGCCTATCAGCACCTATATCTGAAATGCCTATCGGCACCTATTTTTGAAATGCCTATCGGAAACTACATCTGAAATGCCTATCAGCACCTATATTTGAAATGTCTATCGGCAACCATATCTGGAATGCCTATCGGCACCTATATTTGAAATGCCTATCGGCTTCTATATCTGAAATGCCTATCGGCACCTATTTTTAAAATGCCAATCGGCAACTATATCTGAAATGCCTATCGGCACCTATATCTGAAATGCCTATCGGCACCTATTTTTGAAATGCCTATCGGAAACTACATCTGAAATGCCTATCAGCACTTATATTTGAAATGCCTATCGTCAACTATATCTGGAATGCCTATCGGCACCTATATTTGAAATGCCTATCGGCTTCTATATCTGAAATGCCTATCGGCACCTATTTTTAAAATGCCAAGCGGCAACTATATCTGAAATGCCTATCGGCACCTATATTTGAAATGCCTATCGGCACCTATTTTTGAAATGCCTATCGGAAACTACATCTAAAATGCTTATCAGCACCTATATTTGAAATGCCTATCGGCAACCATATCTGGAATGCCGATCGGCACCTATATTTGAAATGCCTATCGGCTCCTATATCTGAAATTCCTATCGGCACCTTTTTTTAAAATGCAAATCGGCAACTATATCTGAAATGCCTATCGGCACAGATATCTGAAATGCCTATCGGCAACTATTTTTCAAATGCCTATCGGCAACTATTTTTCAAATGCCTATCGGAAACTACATCTGAAATGCCTATCAGCACCTATATTTGAAATGCCTATCGGCAACCATATCTGGAATGCCGATCGGCACCTATATTTGAAATGCCTATCGGCTCCTATATCTGAAATGCCTATCGGCACCTTTTTTTAAAATGCAAATCGGCAACTATATCTGAAATGCCTATCGGCACCTATATCTGAAATGCCTATCGGCAACTATTTTTCAAATGCCTATCGGAAACTACATCTGAAATGCCTATCAGCACCTATATCTGAAATGCCTATCGGTATCTATTTTTGAAATACTTATCGGAAACTACATCTGAAATGCCTATCAGCACCTATATTTGAAATGCCTATCGACTTCTATATCTGAAATGCCTATTGGCACCTATTTTAAAAATACCAATCGGCAACTATATCTGAAATGCCTATCGGCACCTATATCTGAAATGCCTATCGGCACCTATTTTTGAAATGCCTATCGAAAACTACATCTGAAATGCCTATCAGCACCTATATTTGAAATGCCTATCGGCAACCACATCAGAAATGCCTATCGGCACCTATATCTGAAATGCCTTTCGGCATTTATATCTGAAATGCCTATCCACACCTATATTTGAAATGCCTATCGGCACCTATATTTTAAATGCCTATCGGCAACCATATCTGATATGCCTATCGGCACCTATATCTGAATTGCCTATCGGCAACTATATCTGAAATGCCTATCGGCACCTATATCTGAAATGCCTATCGACACCTATATCTGAAATGCCTATCGACACCTATATCTGAAATGCCTATCGACACCTATATCTGAAATGCCTATCGACACCTATATCTGAAATGCCTATCGACACCTATATCTGAAATGCCTATCGACACCTATATCTGAAATGCCTATCGACACCTATATCTGAAATGCCTATCGACACCTATATCTGGAATGCCTATCGACACCTATATCTGAAATGCCTATCGACACCTATATCTGAAATGCCTATCGACACCTATTTTTGAAATGCCTATCAGAAACTACATCTGAAATGCCTATCAGCACCTATATTTGAAATGCCTATCGGCAACCATATCTGGAATGCCTATCGGCACCTATATTTGAAATGCCTATCGGCTTCTATATCTGAAATGCCTATCGGCACCTATTTTTAAAATGCCAATCGGCAACTATATCTGAAATGCCTATCGGCACCTATATCTGAAATGCCTATCGACACCTATATCTGAAATGCCTATCGACACCTATATCTGAAATGCCTATCGACACCTATTTTTGAAATGCCTATCGGAAACTACATCTGGAATGCCTATCAGCACCTATATTTGAAATGCCTATCAGCAACCACATCAGAAATGCCTATCGGCACCTATACCTGAAATGCCTTTCGGCATTTATATCTGAAATGCCTATCGACACCTATTTTTAAAATGCCAATCGGCAACTACATCTGAAATGCTTATCGGCACCTATATCTGAAATGCCTATCGGCACCTATTTTTGAAATGCCAATCGGAAACTACATCTGAAATGCCTATCAGCACCTATATTTGAAATGCCTATCGGCAACCATATCTGAAATGCCTATCGACACCTATATTTGAAATACCTATCGGCTTCTATATCTGAAATGCCTATCGGCACCTATTTTTAAAATGCCAATCGGCAACTATATCTGAAATGCCTATCGGCACCTATATCTGAAATGCCTATCGGCACCAATTTTTGAAATGCCTATCGGAAACTACATCTGAAATGCCTATCAGCACCTATATTTGAAATGCCTATCGGCAACCATATCTGAAATGCCTATCGACACATCTATTTGAAATACCTATCGGCTTCTATATCTGAAATGCCTATCGGCACCTATTTTTGAAATGCCTTTCGGAAACTACATCTGAAATGCCTATCTGCTCCTAAATTTGAAATGCCTATCGGCAACCATATCTGAAATGCCTATCGACACCTTTATTTGAAATACCTATCGTCTTCTATATCTGAATTGCCTATCGGCACCTGTTTTTAAAATGCCAATCGGCAACTATATCTGAAATGCCTATCGGTACCTATTTTTGAAATGCCTATCGGAAACTACATCTGAAATGCCTATCAGCACCTATATTTGAAATGCCTATCGGCAACCATATCTGGGATGCCTATCGGCACCTATATTTGAAATGCCTATTGGCTTCTATATCTGAAATGCCTATCGGCACCTATATCTGAAATGCCTATCGGCACCTATTTTTGTAATGCCTTTCGGAAACTACATCTGAAATGCCTATCTGCTCCTATATTTGAAATGCCTATCGGCAACCATATCTGAAATGCCTATCGACACTTATATTTGAAATACCTATCGACTTCTATATCTGAAATGCCTATCGGCACCTGTTTTTAAAATGCTAATCGGCAACTATATCTGATATGCCTATCGGCACCTATATCTGAAATGCCTATCGGCACCTATTTTTGAAATGCTTATCGGAAACTACATCTGAAATGCTTATCAGCACCTATATTTGAAATGCCTATCAGCAACCACATCAGAAATGCCTATCGGCACCAATACCTGAAATGCCTTTCGGCATTTATATCTGAAATGCCTATCGACACCTATTTTTAAAATGCCAATCGGCAACTATATCTGAAATGCCTATCGGCACCTATAACTGAAATGCCTATCGGCACCTATTTTTGAAATGCCTATCGGAAACTACATCTGAAATGCCTATCAGCACCTATATTTGAAATGCCTATCGGCAACCATATCTGAAATGCCTATCGACACCTATATTTAAAATACCTATCGGCTTCTATATCTGAAATGCCTATCGGCACCTATTTTTAAAATGCCAATCGGCAACTATATCTGAAATGCCTATCGGCACCTATATCTGAAATGCCTATCGGCACCAATTTTTGAAATGCCTATCGGAAACTACATCTGAAATGCCTATCAGCACTTATATTTGAAATGCCTATCGGCAACCATATCTTGAATGCTTATCGGCACCTATATTTGAAATGCCTATCGGCTTCAATATCTGAAAGGCCTATCGGCTCCTATTTTTAAAATGCCAATCGGCAACTATATCTGAAATGCCTATCGGTACCTATATCTGAAATGCCTATCGGCATCTATTTTTGAAATGCCTATCGGAAACTACATCTGAAATGCCTATCAGCACCTATATTTAAAATGCCTATCGGCAACCATATCTGGAATGCCTATCGGCACCTATATTTGAAATGCCTATCGGCTTCTATATCTGAAATGCCTATCGGCACCCATTTTTAAAATGCCAATCGGCAACTATATCTGAAATGCCTATTGGCACCTATATCTGAATTGCCTATCGGCAGCTATTTTTGAAATGCCTATCGGAAACTACATCTAAAATGCCTATCAGCACCTATATTTGAAATGCCTATCGGCAACCATATCTGGAATGCCTATCGGCACCTATATTTGAAATGCCTATCGGCTTCTATATTTGAAATGCCTATCGGCAACTATATCTGAAATGCCTATCGACACCTATATTTGAAATACTTATCGGCTCCTATATCTGAAATGCCTATCGGCACCTATTTTTAAAATGCCAATCGGTAACTATATCTGAAATGCCTATCGGCACCTATATCTAAAATGCCTATCGGCACCAATTTTTGAAATGCCTATAGGAAACTACATCTGGAATGCCCATCAGCACCTATATTTAAAATGCCTATCGGCAATCATATCTGAAATGCCTATCGGCACCTATATTTAAATTGCCTATCGGCTTCTATATCTGAAATGCCTATCGACACCTATTTTTAAAATGCCAATCGGCAACTATATCTGAAATGCCTATCGGCACCTATATCTGAAATGCCTATCGGCACCTATTTTTAAAATGCCAATCGGCAACTATATCTGAAATGCCTATCGGCTTCTATATCTGAAATACCTATCGGCACCTATTTTTGAAATGCCTATCGGAAACTACATCTGAAATGCCTATCAGCACCTATATTTGAAATGCCTATCGGCAACCATATCTGGAATGTCTATCGGCACCTATATTTGAAATGCCTATCGGCTTCTATATCTGAAATGCCTATCGGCACCTATTTTTAAAATGCCAATCGGCAACTATATCTGAAATGCCTATCAGCACCTATATCTGAAATGCCTATCGGCACCTATTTTTGAAATGCCTATCGGAAACTACATCTGAAATGCCTATCAGCACCTATATTTGAAATGTCTATCGGCAACCATATCTGGAATGCCTATCGGCACCTATATTTGAAATGCCTATCGGCTTCTATATCTGAAATGCCTATCGGCACCTATTTTTAAAATGCCAATCGGCAACTATATCTGAAATGCCTATCGGCACCTATATCTGAAATGCCTATCGGCACCTATTTTTGAAATGCCTATCGGAAACTACATCTGAAATGCCTATCAGCACTTATATTTGAAATGCCTATCGTCAACTATATCTGGAATGCCTATCGGCACCTATATTTGAAATGCCTATCGGCTTCTATATCTGAAATGCCTATCGGCACCTATTTTTAAAATGCCAATCGGCAACTATATCTGAAATGCCTATCGGCACCTATATTTGAAATGCCTATCGGCACCTATTTTTGAAATGCCTATCGGAAACTACATCTAAAATGCTTATCAGCACCTATATTTGAAATGCCTATCGGCAACCATATCTGGAATGCCGATCGGCACCTATATTTGAAATGCCTATCGGCTCCTATATCTGAAATGCCTATCGGCACCTTTTTTTAAAATGCAAATCGGCAACTATATCTGAAATGCCTATCGGCACAGATATCTGAAATGCCTATCGGCAACTATTTTTCAAATGCCTATCGGCAACTATTTTTCAAATGCCTATCGGAAACTACATCTGAAATGCCTATCAGCACCTATATTTGAAATGCCTATCGGCAACCATATCTGGAATGCCGATCGGCACCTATATTTGAAATGCCTATCGGCTCCTATATCTGAAATGCCTATCGGCACCTTTTTTTAAAATGCAAATCGGCAACTATATCTGAAATGCCTATCGGCACCTATATCTGAAATGCCTATCGGCAACTATTTTTCAAATGCCTATCGGAAACTACATCTGAAATGCCTATCAGCACCTATATCTGAAATGCCTATCGGTATCTATTTTTGAAATACTTATCGGAAACTACATCTGAAATGCCTATCAGCACCTATATTTGAAATGCCTATCGACTTCTATATCTGAAATGCCTATTGGCACCTATTTTAAAAATACCAATCGGCAACTATATCTGAAATGCCTATCGGCACCTATATCTGAAATGCCTATCGGCACCTATTTTTGAAATGCCTATCGAAAACTACATCTGAAATGCCTATCAGCACCTATATTTGAAATGCCTATCGGCAACCACATCAGAAATGCCTATCGGCACCTATATCTGAAATGCCTTTCGGCATTTATATCTGAAATGCCTATCCACACCTATATTTGAAATGCCTATCGGCACCTATATTTTAAATGCCTATCGGCAACCATATCTGATATGCCTATCGGCACCTATATCTGAATTGCCTATCGGCAACTATATCTGAAATGCCTATCGGCACCTATATCTGAAATGCCTATCGACACCTATATCTGAAATGCCTATCGACACCTATATCTGAAATGCCTATCGACACCTATATCTGAAATGCCTATCGACACCTATATCTGAAATGCCTATCGACACCTATATCTGAAATGCCTATCGACACCTATATCTGAAATGCCTATCGACACCTATATCTGGAATGCCTATCGACACCTATATCTGAAATGCCTATCGACACCTATATCTGAAATGCCTATCGACACCTATTTTTGAAATGCCTATCAGAAACTACATCTGAAATGCCTATCAGCACCTATATTTGAAATGCCTATCGGCAACCATATCTGGAATGCCTATCGGCACCTATATTTGAAATGCCTATCGGCTTCTATATCTGAAATGCCTATCGGCACCTATTTTTAAAATGCCAATCGGCAACTATATCTGAAATGCCTATCGGCACCTATATCTGAAATGCCTATCGACACCTATATCTGAAATGCCTATCGACACCTATATCTGAAATGCCTATCGACACCTATTTTTGAAATGCCTATCGGAAATTACATCTGGAATGCCTATCAGCACCTATATTTGAAATGCCTATCAGCAACCACATCAGAAATGCCTATCGGCACCTATACCTGAAATGCCTTTCGGCATTTATATCTGAAATGCCTATCGACACCTATTTTTAAAATGCCAATCGGCAACTACATCTGAAATGCTTATCGGCACCTATATCTGAAATGCCTATCGGCACCTATTTTTGAAATGCCAATCGGAAACTACATCTGAAATGCCTATCAGCACCTATATTTGAAATGCCTATCGGCAACCATATCTGAAATGCCTATCGACACCTATATTTGAAATACCTATCGGCTTCTATATCTGAAATGCCTATCGGCACCTATTTTTAAAATGCCAATCGGCAACTATGTCTGAAATGCCTATCGGCACCTATATCTGAAATGCCTATCGGCACCAATTTTTGAAATGCCTATCGGAAACTACATCTGAAATGCCTATCAGCACCTATATTTGAAATGCCTATCGGCAACCATATCTTGAATGCTTATCGGCACCTATATTTGAAATGCCTATCGGCTTCAATATCTGAAATGCCTATCGGCTCCTATTTTTAAAATGCCAATCGGCAACTATATCTGAAATGCCTATCGGCACCTATATCTGAAATGCCTATCGGCACCTATTTTTGAAATGCCTATCGGAAACTACATCTGAAATGCCTATCAGCACCTATATTTAAAATGCCTATCGGCGACCATATCTGGAATGCCTATCGGCACCTATATTTGAAATGCCTATCGGCTTCTATATCTGAAATGCCTATCGGCACCCATTTTTAAAATGCCAATCGGCAACTATATCTGAAATGCCTATTGGCACCTATATCTGAATTGCCTATCACCAGCTATTTTTGAAATGCCTATCGGAAACTACATCTAAAATGCCTATCAGCACCTATATTTAAAATGCCTATCGGCAACCATATCTGGAATGCCTATCGGCACCTATATTTGAAATGCCTATCGGCTTCTATATTTGAAATGCCTATCGGCAACTATATCTGAAATGCCTATCGACACCTATATTTGAAATACTTATCGGCTCCTATATCTGAAATGCCTATCGGCACCTATTTTTAAAATGCCAATCGGTAACTATATCTGAAATGCCTATCGGCACCTATATCTAAAATGCCTATCGGCACCAATTTTTGAAATGCCTATCGGAAACTACATCTGGAATGCCCATCAGCACCTATATTTAAAATGCCTATCGGCAATCATATCTGGAATGCCTATCGGCACCTATATATAAATTGCCTATCGGCTTCTATATCTGAAATGCCTATCGACACCTATTTTTAAAATGCCAATCGGCAACTATATCTGAAATGCCTATCGGCACCTATATCTGAAATGCCTATCGGCACCTATTTTTAAAATGCCAATCGGCAACTATATCTGAAATGCCTATCGGCTTCTATATCTGAAATGCCTATCGGCACCTATTTTTGAAATGCCTATCGGAAACTACATCTGAAATGCCTATCAGCACCTATATTTGAAATGCCTATCGGCAACCATATCTGGAATGTCTATCGGCACCTATATTTGAAATGCCTATCGGCTTCTATATCTGAAATGCCTATCGGCAACTATTTTTAAAATGCCAATCGGCAACTATATCTGAAATGCCTATCAGCACCTATATCTGAAATGCCTATCGGCACCTATTTTTGAAATGCCTATCGGAAACTACATCTGAAATGCCTATCAGCACCTATATTTGAAATGTCTATCGGCAACCATATCTGGAATGCCTATCGGCACCTATATTTGAAATGCCTATCGGCTTCTATATCTGAAATGCCTATCGGTACCTATTTTTAAAATGCCAATCGGCAACTATATCTGAAATGCCTATCGGCACCTATATCTGAAACGCCTATCGGCACCTATTTTTGAAATGCCTATCGGAAACTACATCTGAAATGCCTATCAGCACTTATATTTGAAATGCCTATCGTCAACTATATCTGGAATGCCTATCGGCACCTATATTTGAAATGCCTATCGGCTTCTATATCTGAAATGCCTATCGGCACCTATTTTTAAAATGCCAATCGGCAACTATATCTGAAATGCCTATCGGCACCTATATCTGAAATGCCTATCGGCACCTATTTTTGAAATGCCTATCGGAAACTACATCTAAAATGCTTATCAGCACCTATATTTGAAATGCCTATCGGCAACCATATCTGGAATGCCGATCGGCACCTATATTTGAAATGCCTATCGGCTCCTATATCTGAAAAGCCTATCGGCACCTTTTTTTAAAATGCAAATCGGCAACTATATCTGAAATGCCTATCGGAACCGATATCTGAAATGCCTATCGGCAACTATTTTTCAAATGCCTATCGGAAACTACATCTGAAATGCCTATCAGCACCTATATTTGAAATGCCTATCGGCAACCATATCTGGAATGCCGATCGGCACCTATATTTGAAATGCCTATCGGCTCCTATATCTGAAATGCCTATCGGCACATTTTTTTAAAATGCAAATCGGCAACTATATCTGAAATGCCTATCGGCACCTATATCTGAAATGCCTATCGGCAACTATTTTTCAAATGCCTATCGGAAACTACATCTGAAATGCCTATCAGCACCTATATCTGAAATGCCTATCGGTATCTATTTTTGAAATACTTATCGGAAACTACATCTGAAATGCCTATCAGCACCTATATTTGAAATGCCTATCGACTTCTATATCTGAAATGCCTATCGGCACCTATTTTAAAAATGCCAATCGGCAACTATATCTGAAATGCCTATCGGCACCTATATCTGAAATGCCTATCGGCACCTATTTTTGAAATGCCAATCGAAAACTACATTTGAAATGCCTATCAGCACCTATATTTGAAATGCCTATCGGCAACCACATCAGAAATGCCTATCGGCACCTATATCTGAAATGCCTTTCGGCATTTATATCTGAAATGCCTATCCACACCTATATTTGAAATGCCTATCGGCACCTATATTTTAAATGCCTATCGGCAACCATATCTGATATGCCTATCGGCACCTATATCTGAATTGCCTATCGGCAACTATATCTAAAATGCCTATCGGCACCTATATCTGAAATGCCTATCGACACCTATATCTGAAATGCCTATCGACACCTATATCTGAAATGCCTATCGACACCTATATCTGAAATGCCTATCGACACCTATATCTGAAATGCCTATTGACACCTATATCTGAAATGCCTATCGACACCTATATCTGAAATGCCTATCGACACCTATATCTGAAATGCCTATCGACACCTATATCTGAAATGCCTATCGACACCTTATTTTGAAATGCCTATCAGAAACTACATCTGAAATGCCTATCAGCACCTATATTTGAAATGCCTATCGGCTTCTATATCTGAAATGCCTATCGGCACCTATTTTTAAAATGCCAATCGGCAACTATATCTGAAATGCCTATCGGCACCTATATCTGAAATGCCTATCGACACCTATATCTGAAATGCCTATCGACACCTATATCTGAAATGCCTATCGACACCTATTTTTGAAATGCCAATCGGAAACTACATCTGAAATGCCTATCAGCACCTATATTTGAAATGCCTATCGGCAACCATATCTGGAATGCCTATCGGCACCTATATTTGAAATGCCTATCGGCTTCTATATCTGAAATGCCTATCGGCACCTATTTTTAAAATGCCAATCAGCAACTATATCTGAAATGCCTATCGGCACCTATATCTGAAATGCCTATCGACACCTATATCTGAAATGCCTATCGACACCAATATCTGAAATGCCTATCGACACCTATATCTGAAATGCCTATCGACACCAATATCTGAAATGCCTATCGACACCTATATCTGAAATGCCTAACGACACCTATATCTGAAATGCCTATCGACACCTATATCTGAAATGCCTATCGACACCTATTTTTGAAATGCCTATCGGAAACTACATCTGAAATGCCTATCAGCACCTATATTTGAAATGCCTATCGGCAACCATATCTGGAATGCCTATCGGCACCTATATTTGAAATGCCTATCGGCTTCTATATCTGAAATGCCTATCGGCACCTATTTTTAAAATGCCAATCGGCAACTATATCTGAAATGCCTATCGGCACCTATATCTGAAATGCCTATCGACACCTATATCTGAAATGCCTATCGACACCTATATCTAAAATGCCTATCGACACCTATATCTGAAATGCCTATCGACACCCATATCTGAAATGCCTATCGACACCTATATCTGAAATGCCTATCGACACCTATATCTGAAATGCCTATCGACACCTATATCTGAAATGCCTATCGACACCTATATCTGAAATGCCTATCGACACCTATTTTTGAAATGCCTATCGGAATCAACATCTGAAATGCCTATCAGCACCTATATTTGAAATGCCTATCGGCAACCATATCTGGAATGCCTATCGGCACCTATATTTGAAATGCCTATCGGCTTCTATATCTGAAATGCCTATCGGCACCTATTTTTAAAATGCCAATCGGCAACTATATCTGAAATGCCTATCGGCACCTATATCTGAAATGCCTATCGACACCTATATCTGAAATGCCTATCGACACCTATATCTGAAATGCCTATCGACACCTATATCTGAAATGCCTATCGACACCTATATCTGAAATGCCTATCGACACCTATATCTGAAATGCCTATCGACACTTATTTTTGAAATGCCTATCGGAAACTACATCTGAAATGCCTATCAGCACCTATATTTGAAATGCCTATCGGCAACCATATCTGGAATGCCTATCGGCACCTATATTTGAAATGCCTATCGGCTTCTATATCTGAAATGCCTATCGGCACCTATTTTTAAAATGCCAATCGGCAACTATATCTGAAATGCCTATCGGCACCTATATCTGAAATGAGTATCGACACCTATATCTGAAATGCCTATCGACACCTATATCTGAAATGCCTATCGACACCTATATCTGAAATGCCTATCGACACCTATATCTGAAATGCCTATCGACACCTATATCTGAAATGCCTATCGACACCTATATCTGAAATGCTTATCGACACCTATATCTGAAATGCCTATCGACACCTATATCTAAAATGCCTATCGACACCTATTTTTGAAATGCCTATCGGAAACTACATCTGAAATGCCTATCAGCACCTATATTTGAAATGCCTATCGGCAACCATATCTGGAATGCCTATCGGCACCTATATCTGAAATGCCTATCGGCACCTATATCTGAAATGCCTATCGACACCTATATCTGAAATGCCTATCGACACCTATATCTGAAATGCCTATCGACACCTATATCTGAAATGCCTATCGACACCTATATCTGAAATGCCTATCGACACCTATATCTGAAATGCCTATTGACACCTATATCTGAAATGCCTATCGACACCTATATCTGAAATGCCTATCGACACCTATTTTTGAAATGCCTATCGGAAACTACTTCTGAAATGCCTATCAGCACCTATATTTGAAATGCCTATCGGCAACCATATCTGGAATGCCTATCGGCACCTATATTTAAAATGCCTATCGGCTTCTATATCTGAAATGCCTATCGGCACCTATTTTTAAAATGCCAATCGGCAACTATATCTGAAATGCCTATCGGCACCTATATCTGAAATCCCTATCGACACCTATATCTGAAATGCCTATCGACACCTATATCTGAAATGCCTATCGACACCTATATCTGAAATGCCTATCGACACCTATATCTGAAATGCCTATCGACACCTATATCTGAAATGCCTATCGACACCTATATCTTAAATGCCTATCGACACCTATTTTTGAAATGCCTATCGGAAACTACATCTGAAATGCCTACCAGCACCTATATTTGAAATGCCTATCGGCAACCATATCTGGAATGCCTATCGGCACCTATATTTGAAATGCCTATCGGCTTCTATATCTGAAATGCCTATCGGCACCTATTTTTAAAATGCCAATCGGCAACTCTATCTGAAATGCCTCTCGGCACCTATATCTTAAATGCCTATCGACACCTATATCTGAAATGCCTATCGACACCTATATCTGAAAAGCCTATCGACACCTATATATGAAATGCCTATCGACACCTATATCTGAAATGCCTATCGACACCTATATCTGAAATGCCTATCGACACCTATATCTGAAATGCCTATCGACACCTATATCTGAAATGCCTATCGACACCTATATCTGAAATGCCTATCGACACCTATTTTTGAAATGCCTATCGGAAACTACATCTGAAATGCCTATCAGCACCTATATTTGAAATGCCTATCGGCAACCATATCTGGAATGCCTATCGGCACCTATATTTGAAATGCCTATCGGCTTCTATATCTGAAATGCCTATCGGCACCTATTTTTAAAATGCCAATCGGCAACTATATCTGAAATGCCTATCGGCATCTATATCTGAAATGCCTATCGGCACCTATTTTTGAAATGCCTATCGGAAACTACATCTGAAATGCCTATCAGCACCTATATTTGAAATGCCTATCGGCAACCATATCTGGAATGCCTATCGGCACCTATATTTGAAATGTCTATCGGCTTCTATATCTGAAATGCCTATCGGCACCTATTTTTAAAATGCCAATCGGCAACTATATCTGAAATGCCTATCGGCACCTATATCTGAAATGCCTATCGACACCTATATCTGAAATGCCTATCGACACCTATATCTGAAATGCCTATCGACACCTATATCTGAAATGCCTATCGACACCTATATCTGAAATGCCTATCGACACCTATATCTGAAATGCCTATTGACACCTGTATCTGAAATGCCTATCGACACCTATATCTGAAATGCCTATCGACACCTATTTTTGAAATGCCTATCGGAAACTACATCTGAAATGCCTATCAGCACCTATATTTGAAATGCCTATCGGCAACCATATCTGGAATGCCTATCGGCACCTATATTTGAAATGCCTATCGGCTTCTATATCTGAAATGCCTATCGGCACCTATTTTTAAAAAGCCAATCGGCAACTATATCTGAAATGCCTATCGGCACCTATATCTGAAATGCCTATCGACACCTATATCTGAAATGCCTATCGATACCTATATCTGAAATGCCTATCGACACCTATATCTGAAATGCCTATCGACACCTATATCTGAAATGCCTATCGACACCTATATCTGAAATGCCTATCGACACGTATATCTTAAATGCCTATCGACACCTATTTTTGAAATGCCTATCGGAAACTACATCTGAAATGCCTATCAGCACCTATATTTGAAATGCCTATCGGCAACCATATCTGGAATGCCTATCGGCACCTATATTTAAAATGCCTATCGGCTTCTATATCTGAAATGCCTATCGGCACCTATTTTTAAAATGCCAATCGGCAACTATATCTGAAATGCCTATCGGCACCTATATCTTAAATGCCTATCGACACCTATATCTGAAATGCCTATCGACACCTATATCTGAAAAGCCTATCGACACCTATATATGAAATGCCTATCGACACCTATATCTGAAATGCCTATCGACACCTATATCTGAAATGCCTATCGACACCTATATCTGAAATGCCTATCGACACCTATATCTGAAATGCCTATCGACACCTATATCTGAAATGCCTATCGACACCTATTTTTGAAATGCCTATCGGAAACTACATCTGAAATGCCTATCAGCACCTATATTTGAAATGCCTATCGGCAACCATATCTGGAATGCCTATCGGCACCTATATTTGAAATGCCTATCGGCTTCTATATCTGAAATGCCTATCGGCACCTATTTTTAAAATGCCAATCGGCAACTATATCTGAAATGCCTATCGGCACCTATATCTGAAATGCCTATCGGCACCTATTTTTGAAATGCCTATCAGCACTTATATTTGAAATGCCTATCGGCAACCATATCTGGAATGCCTATCGGCACCTATATTTGAAATGCCTATCGGCTTCTATATCTGAAATGCCTATCGGCACTCATTTTTAAAATGCCAATCGGCAACTATATCTGAAATGCCTATCGGCACCTATATCTGAAATGCCTATCGGTATCTATTTTTGAAATACTTATCGGAAACTACATCTGAAATGCCTATCAGAACCTATATTTGAAATGCCTATCGGCTTCTATATCTGAAATGCCTATCGGCACCTATTTTAAAAATGCCAATCGGCAACTATATCTGAAATGCCTATCGGCACCTATATCTGAAATGCCTATCGGCACCTATTTTTGAAATGCCTATCGAAAACTACATCTGAAATGCCTATCAGCACCTATATTTGAAATGCCTATCGGCATCCACATCAGAAATGCCTATCGGCACCTATATCTGAAATGCCCTTCGGCATTTATATCTGAAATGCCTATCCACATCTATATTGGAAATGCCTATCGGCACCTATATTTTAAATGCCTATCGGCAAACATATCTGATATGCCTATCGGCACCTATATCTGAAATGCCTATCGGCAACTATATCTGAAATGCCTATCGGCACCTATATCTGAAATGCCTATCGACACCTATATCTGAAATGCCTATCGACACCTATATCTGAAATGCCTATCGACACCTATATCTGAAATGCCTATCGACACCTATATCTGAAATGCCTATCGACACCTATATCTGAAATGCCTATCGACACCTATATCTGAAATGCCTATCGACACCTATATCTGAAATGCCTATCGACACCTATATCTGAAATGCCTATCGACACCTATTTTTGAAATGCCTATCGGAAACTACATCTGAGATGCCTATCAGCACCTATATTTGAAATGCCTATCGGCAACCATATCTGGAATGCCTATCGGCACCTATATTTGAAATGCCTATCGGCTTCTATATCTGAAATGCCTATCGGCACCTATTTTTAAAATGCCAATCGGCAACTATATCTGAAATGCCTATCGGCACCTATATCTGAAATGCCTATCGACACCTATATCTGAAATGCCTATCGACACCTATATCTGAAATGCCTATCGACACCTATATCTGAAATGCCTATCGACACCTATATCTGAAATGCCTATCGACACCTATATCTGAAATGCCTATCGACACCTATATCTGAAATGCCTATCGACACCTATATCTGAAATGCCTATCGACACCTATTTTTGAAATGCCTATCGGAAACTACATCTGAAATGCCAATCAGCACCTATATTTGAAATGCCTATCGGCAACCATATCTGGAATGCCTATCGGCACCTATATTTGAAATGCCTATCGGCTTCTATATCTGAAATGCCTATCGGCACCTATTTTTAAAATGCCAATCGGCAACTATATCTGAAATGCCTATCGGCACCTATATCTGAAATGCCTATCGACACCTATATCTGAAATGCCTATCGACACCTATATCTGAAATGCCTATCGACACCTATATCTGAAATGCCTATCGACACCTATTTTTGAAATGCCTATCGGAAACTACATCTGAAATGCCTATCAGCACCTATATTTGAAATGCCTATCGGCAACCATATCTGGAATGCCTATCGGCACCTATATTTGAAATGCCTATCGGCTTCTATATCTGAAATGCCTATCGGCACCTATTTTTAAAATGCCAATCGGCAACTATATCTGAAATGCCTATCGGCACCTATATCTGAAATGCCTATCGACACCTATATCTGAAATGCCTATCGACACCTATACCTGAAATGCCAATCGACACCTATATCTGAAATGCCTATCGACACCTATATCTGAAATGCCTATCGACACCTATATCTAAAATGCCTATCGACACCTATATCTGAAATGCCTATCGACACTTATATCTGAAATGCCTATCGACACCTATTTTTGAAATGCCTATCGGAAACTACATCTGAAATGCCTATCAGCACCTATATTTGAAATGCCTATCGGCAACCATATCTGGAATGCCTATCGGCACCTATATTTGAAATGCCTATCGGCTTCTATATTTGAAATGCCTATCGGCACCTATTTTTAAAATGCCAATCGGCAACTATATCAGAAATGCCTATCGGCACCAAATCTGAAATGCCTATCGACACCTATATCTGAAATGCCTATCGACACCTATATTTGAAATGCCTATCGACACCTATATCTGAAATGCCTATCGACACCTATATCTGAAATGCCTATCGGCACCTATATCTGAAATGCCTATCGACACCTATATCTGAAATGCCTATCGACACCTATATCTGAAATGCCTATCGACACCTATATCTGAAATGCCTATCGACACCTATATCTAAAATGCCTATCGACACCTATATCTGAAATGCCTATCGACACCTATATCTGAAATGCCTATCGACACCTATTTTTGAAATGCCTATCGGAAACTACATCTGAAATGCCTATCAGAACCTATATTTGAAATGCCTATCGGCAACCATATCTGGAATGCCTATCGGCACCTATATTTGAAATGCCTATCGGCTTTTATATTTGAAATGCCTATCGGCACCTATTTTTAAAATGCCAATTGGCAACTATATCTGAAATGCCTATCGGCACCTATATCTGAAATGCCTATCGACACCTATATTTGAAATGCCTATCGACACCTATATCTGAAATGCCTATCGACACCTATATCTGAAATGCCTATCGACACCTATATCTGAAATGCCTATCGACACCTATATCTGAAATGCCTATCGACACCTATATCTGAAATGCCTATCGACACCTATATCTGAAATGCCTATCGACACCTATATCTGAAGTGCCTATCGACACCTATTTTTGAAATGCCTATCGGAAACTACATCTGAAATGCCTATCAGCAACTATATTTGAAATGCCTATCGGCAACCATATCTGGAATGCCTATCGGCACCTATATTTGAAATGCCTATCGGCTTCTATATCTGAAATGCCTATCGGCACCTATTTTTAAAATGTTAATCGGCAACTATATCTGAAATGCCTAGCGGCACCTATATCTGAAATGCCTATCGACACCTATATCTGAAATGCCTATCGACACCTATATCTGAAATGCCTATCGACACCTACTTTTGAAATGCCGATCGGAAACTACATCTGAAATGCCTATCAGCACCTATATTTGAAATGCCTATCGGCTTCTATATCTGAAATGCCTATCGGCACCTATTTTTAAAATGCCAATCGGCAACTATATCTGAAATGCCTATCGGCACCTATATCTGAAATGCCTATCGACACCTATATCTGAAATGCCTATCGACACCTATATCTGAAATGCCTATCGACACCTATATCTGAAATGCCTATCGACACCTATATCTGAAATGCCTATCGACACCTATATCTGAAATGCCTATCGACACCTATATCTGAAATGCCTATCGACACCTACTTTTGAAATGCCTATCGGAAACTACATCTGAAATGCCTATCGGCACCTATATTTGAAATGCCTATCGGCTTCTATATCTGAAATGCCTATCGGCACCTATTTTTAAAATGCCAATCGGCAACTATATCTGAAATGCCTATCGGCACCTATATCTGAAATGCCTATCGGCACTTATTTTTGAAATGCCTATCGGAAACTACATCTGAAATGCCTATCAGCACCTTTATTTGAAATGCCTATCGGCAACCATATCTGAAATGCTTATCGACATCTATATTTGAAATACCTATCGGCTTCTATATCTGAAATGCCTATCGGCACCTATTTTTAAAATGCCAACCGGTAACTATATCTGAAATGCCTATCGGCACCTATATTTGAAATGCCTATCGGCAACAATTTTTGAAATGCCTATCGGAAACTACATCTGGAATGCCTATCAGCACCTATATTTAAAATGCCTATCGACAACCATATCTGGAATGCCTATCGGCACCTATATTTGAAATGCCTATCGGCAACCATATCTGGAATGCCTATCGGCACCTATATTTGAAATGCCTATCGGCTTCTATATCTGAAATGCCTATCGACACCTATTTTTAAAATGTCAATCGGCAACTGTATCTGAAATGCCTATCGGCACCTATATCTGAAATGCCTATCGACACCTATATCTGAAATGCCTATCGACACCTATATCTGAAATGCCTATCGACACCTATTTTTGAAATGCCTATCGGAAACTACATCTGAAATGCCTATCAGCACCTATATTTAAAATGCCTATCGACAACCATATCTGGAATGCCTATCGGCACCTATATTTGAAATGCCTATCGGCTTCTATATCTGAAATGCCTATCGACACCTATATCTGAAATGCCTATCGACACCTATATCTAAAATGCCTATCGACACCTATATCTGAAATGCCTATCGACACCTATATCTGAAATGCCTATCGACACCTATATCTGAAATGCCTATCGACACCTATTTTTGAAATGCCTATCGGAAACTACATCTGAAATGCCTATCAGCACCTATATTTGAAATGCCTATCGGCAACCATATCTGGAATGCCTATCGGCACCTATATTTGAAATGCCTATCGGCTTCTATATCTGAAATGCCTATCGGCACCTATTTTTAAAATGCCAATCGGCAACTATATCTGAAATGCCTATCGGCACCTATATCTGAAATGCCTATCGACACCTATATCTGAAATGCCTATCGACACCTATATCTGAAATGCCTATCGACACCTATATCTGAAATGCCTATCGACACCTATATCTGAAATGCCTATCGACACCTATATCTGAAATGCCTATCGACACCTATTTTTGAAATGCCTATCGGAAACTACATCTGAAATGCCTATCAGCACCTATATTTGAAATGCCTATCGGCAACCATATCTGGAATGCCTATCGGCACCTATATTTGAAATGCCTATCGGCTTCTATATCTGAAATGCCTATCGGCACCTATTTTTAAAATGCCAATCGGCAACTATATCTGAAATGCCTATCGGCACCTATTTCTGAAATGCCTATCGACTTCTATATCTGAAATGCCTATCGACACCTATATCTGAAATGCCTATCGACACCTATATCTGAAATGCCTATCGACACCTATTTTTGAAATGCCTATCGGAAACTACATCTGAAATGCCTATCAGCACCTATATTTGAAATGCCTATCGGCAACCATATCTGGAATGCCTATCGGCACCTATATTTGAAATGTCTATCGGCTTCTATATCTGAAATGCCTATCGGCACCTATTTTTAAAATGCCAATCGGCAACTATATCTGAAATGCCTATCGGAACCTATATCTGAAATGCCTATCGACACCTATATCTGAAATGCCTATCGACACCTATATCTGAAATGCCTATCGACACCTATATCTGAAATGCCTATCGACACCTATATCTAAAATGCCTATCGACACCTATATCTGAAATGCCTATCGACACCTATATCTGAAATGCCTATCGACACCTATATCTGAAATGCCTATCGACACCTATTTTTGAAATGCCTATCGGAAACTACATCTGAAATGCCTATCAGCACCTATATTTGAAATGCCTATCGGCAACCATATCTGGAATGCCCATCGGCACCTATATTTGAAATGCCTATCGGCTTCTATATCTGAAATGCCTATCGGCACCTATTTTTAAAATGCCAATCAAAAACTATATCTGAAATGCCTATCGGCACCTATATCTGAAATGCCTATCGACACCTATATCTGAAATGCCTATCGACACCTATATCTGAAATGCCTATCGACACCTATATCTGAAATGCCTATCGACACCTATATCTGAAATGCCTATCGACACCTATTTTAGAAATGCCTATCGGAAACTACATCTGAAATGCCTATCAGCACCTATATTTGAAATGCCTAACGGCAACCATATCTGGAATGCCTATCGGCACCTATATTTGAAATGCCTATCGGCTTCTATATCTGAAATGCCTATCGGCACCTATTTTTAAAATGCCAATCGGCAACTATATCTGAAATGCCTATCGGCACCTATATCTGAAATGCCTATCGACACCTATATCTGAAATGCCTATCGACACCTATATCTGAAATGCCTATCGACACCTATATCTGAAATGCCTATCGACACCTATATCTGAAATGCCTATCGACACCTATATCTGAAATGCCTATCGACACCTATATCTGAAATGCCTATCGACACCTATATCTGAAATGCCTATCGACACCTATTTTTGAAATGCCTATCGGAAACTACATCTGAAATGCCTATCAGCACCTACATTTGAAATGCCTATCGGCAACCATATCTGGAATGCCTATCGGCACCAATATTTGAAATGCCTATCGGCTTCTATATCTGAAATGCCTATCGGCACCTATTTTTAAAATGCCAATCGGCAACTATATCTGAAATGCCTATCGGCACCTATATCTGAAATGCCTATCGACACCTATATCTGAAATGCCAATCGACACCTATATCTGAAATGCCTATCGAACCTATATCTGAAATGCCTATCGACACCTATATCTGAAATGCCTATCGATACCTATATCTGAAATGCCTATCGACACCTATATCTGAAATGCCTATCGACACCTATATCTGAAATGCCTATCGACACCTATTTTTGAAATGCCTATCGGAAACTACATCTGAAATGCCTATCAGCACCTATATTTGAAATGCCTATCGGCAACCATATCAGGAATGCCTATCGGCACCTATATTTGAAATGCCTATCGGCTTCTATATCTGAAATGCCTATCGGCACCCATTTTTGAAATGCCAATCGGCAACTATATCTGAAATGCCTATCGGCACCTATATCTGAAATGCCTATCGACACCTATATCTGAAATGCCTTTCGACACCTATATCTGAAATGCCTATCTACAGCTATATCTGAAATGCCTATCGACACCTATATCTGAAATGCCAATCGACACCTATTTTTGAAATACCTATCGGAAACTACATCTGAAATGCCTATCAGCACCTATATTTGAAATGCCTATCGGCAACCATATCTGGAATGCCTATCGGCACCTATATTTGAAATGCCTATCGGCTTCTATATCTGAAATGCCTATCGGCACCTATTTTTAAAATGCCAATCGGCAACTATATCTGAAATGCCTATCGGCACCTATATCTGAAATGCCTATCGGCACCTATTTTTGAAATGCCTATCGGAAACTAAATCTGAAATGCCTATCAGCACTTATATTTGAAATGCCTATCGGCAACCATATCTGGAATGCCTATCGGCACCTATATTTGAAATGCCTATCGGCTTCTATATCTGAAATGCCTATCGGCACCCATTTTTAAAATGCCAATCGGCAACTATATCTGAAATGCCTATCGGCACCTATATCTGAAATGCCTATCGGTATCTATTTTTGAAATACTTATCGGAAACTACATCTGAAATGCCTATCAGAACCTAAATTTGAAATGCCTATCGGCTTCTATATCTAAAATGCCTATCGGCACCTATTTTAAAAATGCCAATCGGCAACTATATCTGAAATGCCTATCGGCACCTATATCTGAAATGCCTATCGGCACCTATTTTTGAAATGCCTATCGAAAACTACATCTGAAATGCCTATCAGCACCTATATTTGAAATGCCTATCGGCAACCACATCAGAAATGCCTATCGGCACCTATATCTGAAATGCCTTTCGGCATTTATATCTGAAATGCCTGTCCACATCTATATTTGAAATGCCTATCGGCACCTATATTTTGAATGCCTATCGGCAACCATATCTGATATGCCTATCGGCAACCATATCTGATATGCGTATCGGCACCTATATCTGAAATGCCTATCGGCAACTATATCTGAAATGCCTATCGGCACCTATATCTGAAATGCTTATCGACACCTATATCTGAAATGCCTATCGACACCTATATCTGAAATGCCTATCGACACCTTTATCTGAAATGCCTATCGACACCTATATCTGAAATGCCTATCGACACCTATATCTGAAATGCCTATCGACACCTATATCTGAAATGCCTATCGACACCTATATCTGAAATGCCTATCGACACCTATATCTGAAATGCCTATCGACACCTATATCTGAAATGCCTATCGACACCTATTTTTGAAATGCCTATCGGAAACTACATCTGAAATGCCTATCAGCACCTATATTTGAAATGCCTATCGGCAACCATATCTGGAATGCCTATCGGCACCTTTATTTGAAATGCCTATCGGCTTCTATATCTGAAATGCCTATCGGCACCTATTTTTAAAATGCCAAACGGCAACTATATCTGAAATGCCTATCGGCACCTATATCTGAAATGCCAATCGACACCTATATCTGAAATGCCTATCGACACCTATATCTGAAATGCCTATCGACACCTATATCTGAAATGCCTATCGACACCTATATCTGAAATGCCTATCGACACCTATATCTGAAATGCCTATCGACACCTATATCTGAAATGCCTATCGACACCTATATCTGAAATGCCTATCGACACCTATTTTTGAAATGCCTATCGGAAACTACATCTGAAATGCCTATCAGCACCTATATTTGAAATGCCTATCGGCAACCATATCTGGAATGCCTATCGGCACCTATATTTGAAATGCCTATCGGCTTCTATATCTGAAATGCCTATCGGCACCTATTTTTAAAATGCCAATCGGCAACTATATCTGAAATGCCTATCGGCACCTATATCTGAAATGCCTATCGACACCTATATCTGAAATGCCTATCGACACCTATATCTGAAATGCCTATCGACACCTATATCTGAAATGCCTATCGACACCTATATCTGAAATGCCTATCGACACCTATATCTGAAATGCCTATCGACATCTATATCTGAAATGCCTATCGACACCTATATCTGAAATGCCTATCGACACCTATTTTAGAAATGCCTATCGGAAACTACATCTGAAATGCCTATCAGCACCTATATTTGAAATGCCTATCGGCAACCATATCTGGAATGCCTATCGGCACCTATATTTGAAATGCCTATCGGTTTCTATATCTGAAATGCCTATCGGCACCTATTTTTAAAATGCCAATCGGCAACTATATCTGAAATGCCTATCGGCACCTATATCTGAAATGCCTATCGACACCTATATCTGAAATGCCTATCGACACCTATATCTGAAATGCCTATCGACACCTATATCTGAAATGCCTATCGACACCTATATCTGAAATGCCTATCGACACCTATATTTGAAATGCCTATCGACACCTATATCTGAAATGCCTATCGACACCTATATCTGAAATGCCTATCGACACCTATTTTTGAAATGCCTATCGGAAACTACATCTGAAATGCCTATCAGCACCTACATTTGAAATGCCTATCGGCAACCATATCTGGAATGCCTATCGGCACCTATATTTGAAATGCCTATCGGCTTCTATATCTGAAATGCCTATCGGCACCTATTTTTAAAATGCCAATCGGCAACTATATCTGAAATGCCTATCGGCACCTATATCTGAAATGCCTATCGACACCTATATCTGAAATGCCTATCGACACCTATATCTGAAATGCCTATCGACACCTATATCTGAAATGCCTATCGACACCTATATCTGAAATGCCTATCGACACCTATATCTGAAATGCCTATCGACACCTATATCTGAAATTCCTATCGACACCTATATCTGAAATGCCTATCGACACCTATTTTTGAAATGCCTATCGGAAACTACATCTGAAATGCCTATCAGCACCTATATTTGAAATGCCTATCGGCAACCATATCTGGAATGCCTATCGGCACCTATATTTGAAATGCCTATCGGCTTCTATATCTAAAATGCCTATCGGCACCTATTTTTAAAATGCCAATCGGCAACTATATCTGAAATGCCTATCGGCACCTATATCTGAAATGCATATCGGCACCTATTTTTGAAATGCCTATAGGAAACTACATCTGAAATGCCTATCAGCACTTATATTTGAAATGCCTATCGGCAACCATATCTGGAATGCCTATCGGCACCTATATTTGAAATGCCTATCGGCTTCTATATCTGAAATGCCTATCGGCACCCATTTTTAAAATGCCAATCGGCAACTATATCTGAAATGCCTATCGGCACCTATATCTGAAATGCCTATCGGTATCTATTTTTGAAATACTTATCGGAAAATACATCTGAAATGCCTATCAGAACCTATATTTGAAATGCCTATCGGCTTCTATATCTGAAATGCCTATCGGCACCTATTTTAAAAATGCCAATCGGCAACTATATCTGAAATGCCTATCGGCACCTATATCTGAAATGCCTATCGGCACCTATTTTTGAAATGCCTATCGAAAACTACATCTGAAATGCCTGTCAGCACCTATATTTGAAATGCCTATCGGCAACCACATCAGAAATGCCTATCGGCACCTATATCTGAAATGCCTATCGGCAACTATATCTGAAATGCCTATCGGCACCTATATCTGAAATGCCTATCGACACCTATATCTGAAATGCCTATCGACACCTATATCTGAAATGCCTATCGACACCTATATCTGAAATGCCTATCGACACCTATATCTGAAATGCCTATCGACACCTATATCTGAAATGCCTATCGACACCTATATCTGAAATGCCTATCGACACCTATATCTGAAATGCCTATCGACACCTATATCTGAAATGCCTATCGACACCTATTTTTGAAATGCCTATCGGAAACTACATCTGAGATGCCTATCAGCACCTATATTTGAAATGCCTATCGGCAACCATATCTGGAATGCCTATCGGCACCTATATTTGAAATGCCTATCGGCTTCTATATCTGAAATGCCTATCGGCACCTATTTTTAAAATGCCAATCGGCACCTATATCTGAAATGTCTATCGGCACCTATATCTGAAATGCCTATCGACACCTATATCTGAAATGCCTATCGACACCTATATCTGAAATGCCTATCGACACCTATATCTAAAATGCCTATCGACACCTATATCTGAAATGCCTATCGACACCTATATCTGAAATGCCTATCGACACCTATATCTGAAATGCCTATCGACACCTATATCTGAAATGCCTATCGACACCTATATCTGAAATGCCTATCGACACCTATTTTTGAAATGCCTATCGGAAACTACATCTGAAATGCCTATCAGCACCTATATTTGAAATGCCTATCGGCAACCATATCTGGAATGCCTATCGGCACCTAGGTTTGAAATGCCTATCGGCTTCTATATCTGAAATGCCTATCGGCACCTATTTTTAAAATGCCAATCGGCAACTATATCTGAAATGCCTATCGGCACCTATATCTGAAATGCCTATCGACATATATATCCGAAATGCCTATCGACACCTATATCTGAAATAATTATCGACACCTATATCTGAAATGCCTATCGACACCTATATCTGAAATGCCTATCGACACCTATATCTGAAATGCCTATCGACACCTATATCTGAAATGCCTATCGACACCTATATCTGAAATGCCTATCGACACCTATATCTGAAATGCCTATCGACACCTATTTTTGAAATGCCTATCGGAAACTACATCTGAAATGCCTATCAGCACCTATATTTGAAATGCCTATCGGCAACCATATCTGGAATGCCTATCGGCACCTATATTTGAAATGCCTATCGGCTTCTATATCTGAAATGCCTATCGGCACCTATTTTTAAAATGCCAATCGGAAACTATATCTGAAATGCCTATCGGCACCTATATCTGAAATGCCTATCGACACCTATATCTGAAATGCCTATCGACACCTATATCTGAAATAATTATCGACACCTATATCTGAAATGCCTATCGACACCTATATCTGAAATGCCTATCGACACCTATTTCTGAAATGCCTATCGACACCTATATCTAAAATGCCTATCGACACCTATATCTGAAATGCCTATCGACACCTATATCTGAAATGCCTATCGACACCTATTTTTGAAATGCCTATCGGAAACTACATCTGAAATGCCTATCAGCACCTATATTTGAAATGCCTATCGGCAACCATATCTGGAATGCCTATCGGCACCTATATTTGAAATGCCTATCGGCTTCTATATCTGAAATGCCTATCGGCACCTATTTTTAAAATGCCAATCGGCAACTATATCTGAAATGCCTATCGACACCTATATCTGAAATGCCTATCGACACCTATATCTGAAATGCCTATCGACACCTATATCTGAAATGCCTATCGACACCTATTTTTGAAATGCCTATCGGAAACTACATCTGAAATGCCTATCAGCACCTATATTTGAAATGCCTATCAGCAACCATATCTGGAATGCCTATCGGCACCTATATTTGAAATGCCTATCGGCTTCTATATCTGAAATGCCTATCGACACCTATATCTGAAATGCCTATCGACACCTATATCTGAAATGCCTATCGACACCTATATCTGAAATGCCTATCGACACCTATATCTGAAATGCCTATCAACACCTATTTTTGAAATGCCTATCGGAAACTACATCTGAAATGCCTATCAGCACCTATATTTGAAATGCCTATCGGCAACCATATCTGTAATGCCTATCGGCACCTATATTTGAAATGCCTATCGGCTTCTATATCTGAAATGCCTATCGGCACCTATTTTTAAAATGCCAATCGGCAACTATATCTGAAATGCCCATCGGCACCTATTTCTGAAATGCCTATCGACGCCTATATCTGAAATGCCTATCGACACCTATATCTGAAATGCCTATCGACACCTATATCTTAAATGCCTATCGACACCTATATCTGAAATGCCTATCGACACCTATATCTTAAATGCCTATCGACACCTATATCTGAAATGCCTATCGACACCTATATCTGAAATGCCTATCGACACCTATATCTGAAATGCCTATCGACACCTATTTTTGAAATGCCTATCGGAAACTACATCTGAAATGCCTATCAGCACCTATATTTGAAATGCCTATCGGCAACCATATCTGGAATGCCTATCGGCACCTATTTTTGAAATGTCTATCGGCTTCTAGATCTGAAATGCCTATCGGCACCTATTTTTAAAATGCCAATCGGCAACTATATCTGAAATGCCTATCGGCACCTATATCTGAAATGCCTATCGACACCTATATCTGAAATGCCTATCGACACATATATCTGAAATGCCTACCGACACCTATATCTGAAATGCCTATCGACACCTATATCTGAAATGCCTATCGACACCTATATCTGAAATGCCTATCGACACCTATATCTGAAATGCCTATCGACACCTATATCTGAAATGCCTATCGACACCTATTTTTGAAATGCCTATCGGAAACTACATCTGAAATGCCTATCAGCACCTAGATTTGAAATGCCTATCGGCAAACATATCTGGAATGCCCATCGGCACCTATATTTGAAATGCCTATCGGCTTCTATATCTGAAATGCCTATCGGCACCTATTTTTAAAATGCCAATCGGCAACTATATCTGAAATGCCTATCGGCACCTATATCTGAAATGCCTATCGACACCTATATCTGAAATGCCTATCGACACCTATATCTGAAATGCCTATCGACACCTATATCTGAAATGCCTATCGACACCTATATCTGAAATGCCTATCGACACCTATTTTAGAAATGCCTATCGGAAACTACATCTGAAATGCCTATCAGCACCTATATTTGAAATGCCTATCGGCAACCATATCTGGAATGCCTATCGGCACCTATATTTGAAATGCCTATCGGCTTCTATATCTGAAATGCCTATCGGCACCTATTTTTAAAATGCCAATCGGCAACTATATCTGAAATGCCTATCGGCACCTATATCTGAAATGCCTATCGACACCTATATCTGAAATGCCTATCGACACCTATATCTGAAATGCCTATCGACACCTATATCTGAAATGCCTATCGACACCTATATCTGAAATGCCTATCGACACCTATATCTGAAATGCCTATCGACACGTATATCTGAAATGCCTATCGACACCTGTATCTGAAATGCCTATCGACACCTATTTTTGAAATGCCTATCGGAAACTACATCTGAAATGCCTATCAGCACCTACATTTGAAATGCCTATCGGCAACCATATCTGGAATGCCTATCGGCACCAATATTTGAAATGCCTATCGGCTTCTATATCTGAAATGCCTATCGGCACCTATTTTTAAAATGCCAATCGGCAACTATATCTGAAATGCCTATCGGCACCTATATCTGAAATGCCTATCGACACCTATATCTGAAATGCCTATCGACACCTATATCTGAAATGCCTATCGACACCTATATCTGAAATGCCTATCGACACCTATATCTGAAATGCCTATCGACACCTATATCTGAAATGCCTATTGACACCTATATCTGAAATGCCTATCGACACCTATATCTGAAATGCCTATCGACACCTATTTTTGAAATGCCTATCGGAAACTACATCTGAAATGCCTATCAACACCTATATTTGTAATGCCTATCGGCAACCATATCTGGAATGCCTATCGGCACCTATATTTGAAATGCCTATCGGCTTCTATATCTGAAATGCCTATCGGCACCTATTTTTAAAATGCCAATCGGCAACTATATCTGAAATGCCTATCGGCACCTATATCTGAAATGCCTATCGACACCTATATCTGAAATGCCTATCGACACCTATATCTGAAATGCCTATCGACACCTATATCTGAAATGCCTATCGACACCTATATCTGAAATGCCTATCGACACCTATATCTGAAATGCCTATCGACACCTATATCTGAAATGCCTATCGACACCTATATCTGAAATGCCTATCGACACCTATATCTGAAATGCTTATCGACACCTATTTTTGAAATGCCTATCGGAAACTACATCTGAAATGCCTATCAGCACCTATATTTGAAATGCCTATCGGCAACCATATCTGGAATGCCTATCGGCACCTATATTTGAAATGCCTATCGGCTTCTATATCTGAAATGCCTATCGGCACCCATTTTTAAAATGCCAATCGGCAACTATATCTGAAATGCCTATCGGCACCTATATCTGAAATGCCTATCGACACCTATATCTGAAATGCCTATCGACACCTATATCTGAAATGCCTATCTACAGCTATATCTGAAATGCCTATCGACACCTATATCTGAAATGCCAATCGACACCTATTTTTGAAATACCTATCGGAAACTACATCTGAAATGCCTATCAGCACCTATATTTGAAATGCCTATCGGCAACCATATCTGGAATGCCTATCGGCACCTATATTTGAAATGCCTATCGGCTTCTATATCTGAAATGCCTATCAGCACCTATTTTTAAAATGCCAATCGGCAACTATATCTGAAATGCCTATCGGCACCTATATCTGAAATGCCTATCGGCACCTATTTTTGAAATGCCTATCGGAAACTACATCTGAAATGCCTATCAGCACTTATATTTGAAATGCCTATCGGCAACCATATCTGGAATGCTTATCGGCACCTATATTTGAAATGCCTATCGGCTTCTATATCTGAAATGCCTATCGGCACCCATTTTTAAAATGCCAATCGGCAACTATATCTGAAATGCCTATCGGCACCTATATCTGAAATGCCTATCGGTATCTATTTTTGAAATACTTATCGGAAACTACATCTGAGATGCCTATCAGAACCTAAATTTGAAATGCATATCGGCTTCTATATCTAAAATGCCTATCGGCACCTATTTTAAAAATGCCAATCGGCAACTATATCTGAAATGCCTATCGGCACCTATATCTGAAATGCCTATCGGCACCTATTTTTGAAATGCCTATCGAAAACTACATCTGAAATGCCTATCAGCACCTATATTTGAAATGCCTATCGGCAACCACATCAGAAATGCCTATCGGCACCTATATCTGAAATGCCTTTCGGCATTTATATCTGAAATGCCTGTCCACATCTATATTTGAAATGCCTATCGGCACCTATATTTTGAATGCCTATCGGCAACCATATCTGATATGCCTATCGGCACCTATATCTGAAATGCCTATCGGCAACTATATCTGAAATGCCTATCGACACCTATATCTGAAATGCCTATCGACACCTATATCTGAAATGCCTATCGACACCTTTATCTGAAATGCCTATCGACACCTATATCTGAAATGCCTATCGACACCTATATCTGAAATGCCTATCGACACCTATATCTGAAATGCCTATCGACACCTATATCTGAAATGCCTATCGACACCTATATCTGAAATGCCTATCGACACCTATATCTGAAATGCCTATCGACACCTATTTTTGAAATGCCTATCGGAAACTACATCTGAAATGCCTATCAGCACATATATTTGAAATGCCTATCGGCAACCATATCTGGAATGCCTATCGGCACCTTTATTTGAAATGCCTATCGGCTTCTATATCTGAAATGCCTATCGGCACCTATTTTTAAAATGCCAATCGGCAACTATATCTGAAATGCCTATCGGCACCTATATCTGAAATGCCAATCGACACCTATATCTGAAATGCCTATCGACACCTATATCTGAAATGCCTATCGACACCTATATCTGAAATGCCTATCGACACCTATATCTGAAATGCCTATCGACACCTATATCTGAAATGCCTATCGACACCTATATCTGAAATGCCTATCGACACCTATATCTGAAATGCCTATCGACACCTATTTTTGAAATGCCTATCGGAAACTACATCTGAAATGCCTATCAGCACCTATATTTGAAATGCCTATCGGCAACCATATCTGGAATGCCTATCGGCACCTATATTTGAAATGCCTATCGGCTTCTATATCTGAAATGCCTATCGGCACCTATTTTTAAAATGCCAATCGGCAACTATATCTGAAATGCCTATCGGCACCTATATCTGAAATGCCTATCGACACCTATATCTGAAATGCCTATCGACACCTATATCTGAAATGCCTATCGACACCTATATCTGAAATGCCTATCGACACCTATTTTTGAAATGCCTATCGGAAACTACATCTGAAATGCCTATCAGCACCTATATTTGAAATGCCTATCGGCAACCATATCTGGAATGCCTATCGGCACCTATATTTGAAATGCCTATTGGCTTCTATATTTGAAATGCCTATCGGCACCTATTTTTAAAATGCCAATCGGCAACTATATCTGAAATGCCTATCGGCACCTATATCTGAAATGCCTATCGACACCTATATCTGAAATGCCTATCGACACCTGTATTTGAAATGCCTATCGACACCTATATCTGAAATGCCTATCGACACCTATATCGGAAATGCCTATCGACACCTATATCTGAAATGCCTATCGACACCTATATCTGAAATGCCTATCGACACCTATATCTGAAATGCCTATCGACACCTATATCTGAAATGCCTATCGACACCTATATCTGAAATGCCCATCGACACCTCTTTTTGAAATGCCTATCGGAAACTACATCTGAAATGCCTATCAGCACCTATATTTGAAATGCCTATCGGCAACCATATCTGGAATGCCTATCGGCACCTATAAATGAAATGCCTATCGGCTTCTATATCTGAAATGCCTATCGGCACCTATTTTTAAAATGCCAATCGGCAACTATATCTGAAATGCCTATCGGCACCTATATCTGAAATGCCTATCGACACCTATATCCGAAATGCCTATCGACACCTATATCTGAAATGCCTATCGACACCTATATCTGAAATGCCTATCGACACCTATATCTGAAATGCCTATCGACACCTATATCTGAAATGCCTATCGACACCTATATCTGAAATGCCTATCGACACCTATATCTGAAATGCCTATCGACACCTATTTTTGAAATGCCTATCGGAAACTACATCTGAAATGCCTATCAGCACCTATATTTGAAATGCCTATCGGCAACCATATCTGGAATGCCTATCGGCACCTATATTTGAAATGCCTATCGGCTTCTATATCTGAAATGCCTATCGGCACCTATTTTTAAAATGCCAATCGGAAACTATATCTGAAATGCCTATCGGCACCTATATCTGAAATGCCTATCGACACCTATATCTGAAATGCCTATCGACACCTATATCTAAAATGCCTATCGACACCCATATCTGAAATGCCTATCGACACCTATATCTGAAATGCCTATCGACACCTATTTTTGAAATGCCTATCGGAAACTACATCTGAAATGCCTATCAGCACCTATATTTGAAATGCCTATCGGCAACTATATCTGGAATGCCTATCGGCACCTATATTTGAAATGCCTATCGGCTTCTATATCTGAAATGCCTATCGGCACCTATTTTTAAAATGCCAATCGGCAACTATATCTGAAATGCCTATCGACACCTATATCTGAAATGCCTATCGACACCTATATCTGAAATGCCTATCGACACCTATATCTGAAATGCCTATCGACACCTATTTTTGAAATGCCTATCGGAAACTACATCTGAAATGCCTATCAGCACCTATATTTGAAATGCCTATCGGCAACCATATCTGGAATGCCTATCGGCACCTATATTTGAAATGCCTATCGGCTTCTATATCAGAAATGCCTATCGGCACCTATTTTTAAAATGCCAATCGGCAACTATATCTGAAATGCCTATCGGCACCTATATCTGAAATGCCTATCGACACCTATATCTGAAATGCCTATCGACACCTATATCTGAAATGCCTATCGACACCTATATCTGAAATGCCTATCGACACCTATATCTGAAATGCCTATCGACACCTATATCTAAAATGCCTATCGACACCTATATCTGAAATGCCTATCGACACCTATATCTGAAATGCCTATCGACACCTATTTTTGAAATGCCTATCGGAAACTACATCTGAAATGCCTATCAGCACCTATATTTGAAATGCCTATCGGCAACCATATCTGGAATGCCTATCGGCACCTATATTTGAAATGCCTATTGGCTTCTATATTTGAAATGCCTATCGGCACCTATTTTTAAAATGCCAATCGGCAACTATATCTGAAATGCCTATTGGCACCTATATCTGAAATGCCTATCGACACCTATATCTGAAATGCCTATCGACACCTATATTTGAAATGCCTATCGACACCTATATCTGAAATGCCTATCGACACCTATATCGGAAATGCCTATCGACACCTATATCTGAAATGCCTATCGACACCTATATCTGAAATGCCTATCGACACCTATATCTGAAATGCCTATCGACACCTATATCTGAAATGCCTATCGACACCTATATCTGAAATGCCCATCGACACCTATTTTTGAAATGCCTATCGGAAACTACATCTGAAATGCCTATCAGCACCTATATTTGAAATGCCTATCGGCAACCATATCTGGAATGCCTATCGGCACCTATATTTGAAATGCCTATCGGCTTCTATATCTGAAATGCCTATCGGCACCTATTTTTAAAATGCCAATCGGCAACTATATCTGAAATGCCTATCGGCACCTATATCTGAAATGCCTATCGACACCTATATCCGAAATGCCTATCGACACCTATATCTGAAATGCCTATCGACACCTATATCTGAAATGCCTATCGACACCTATATCTGAAATGCCTATCGACACCTATATCTGAAATGCCTATCGACACCTATATCTGAAATGCCTATCGACACCTATATCTAAAATGCCTATCGACACCTATATCTGAAATGCCTATCGACACCTATATCTGAAATGCCTATCGACACCTATTTTTGAAATGCCTATCGGAAACTACATCTGAAATGCCTATCAGCACCTATATTTGAAATGCCTATCGGCAACTATATCTGGAATGCCTATCGGCACCTATATTTGAAATGCCTATCGGCTTCTATATCTGAAATGCCTATCGGCACCTATTTTTAAAATGCCAATCGGCAACTATATCTGAAATGCCTATCGACACCTATATCTGAAATGCCTATCGACACCTATATCTGAAATGCCTATCGACACCTATATCTGAAATGCCTATCGACACCTATATCTGAAATGCCTATCGACACCTATATCTGAAATGCCTATCGACACCTATATCTAAAATGCCTATCGACACCTATATCTGAAATGCCTATCGACACCTATATCTGAAATGCCTATCGACACCTATTTTTGAAATGCCTATCGGAAACTACATCTGAAATGCCTATCAGCACCTATATTTGAAATGCCTATCGGCAACCATATCTGGAATGCCTATCGGCACCTATATTTGAAATGCCTATTGGCTTCTATATTTGAAATGCCTATCGGCACCTATTTTTAAAATGCCAAACGGCAACTATATCTGAAATGCCTATCGGCACCTATATCTGAAATGCCTATCGACACCTATATCTGAAATGCCTATCGACACCTATATTTGAAATGCCTATCGACACCTATATCTGAAATGCCTATCGACACCTATATCGGAAATGCCTATCGACACCTATATCTGAAATGCCTATCGACACCTATATCTGAAATGTCTATCGACACCTATATCTGAAATGCCTATCGACACCTATATCTGAAATGCCTATCGACACCTATATCTGAAATGCCCATCGACACCTATTTTTGAAATGCCTATCGGAAACTACATCTGAAATGCCTATCAGCACCTATATTTGAAATGCCTATCGGCAACCATATCTGGAATGCCTATCGGCACCTATATATGAAATGCCTATCGGCTTCTATATCTGAAATGCCTATCGGCACCTATTTTTAAAATGCCAATCGGCAACTATATCTGAAATGCCTATCGGCACCTATATCTGAAATGCCTATCGACACCTATATCCGAAATGCCTATCGACACCTATATCTGAAATGCCTATCGACACCTATATCTGAAATGCCTATCGACACCTATATCTGAAATGCCTATCGACACCTATATCTGAAATGCCTATCGACACCTATATCTGAAATGCCTATCGACACCTATATCTGAAATGCCTATCGACACCTATTTTTGAAATGCCTATCGGAAACTACATCTGAAATGCCTATCAGCACCTATATTTGAAATGCCTATCGGCAACCATATCTGGAATGCCTATCGGCACCTATATTTGAAATGCCTATCGGCTTCTATATCTGAAATGCCTATCGGCACCTATTTTTAAAATGCCAATCGGAAACTATATCTGAAATGCCTATCGGCACCTATATCTGAAATGCCTATCGACACCTATATCTGAAATGCCTATCGACACCTATATCTGAAATAATTATCGACACCTATATCTGAAATGCCTATCGACACCTATATCTGAAATGCCTATCGACACCTATATCTGAAATGCCTATCGACACCTATATCTAAAATGCCTATCGACACCCATATCTGAAATGCCTATCGACACCTATATCTGAAATGCCTATCGACACCTATATCTGAAATGCCTATCGACACCTATATCTGAAATGCCTATCAACACCTATTTTTGAAATGCCTATCGGAAACTACATCTGAAATGCCTATCAGCACCTATATTTGAAATGCCTATCGGCAACCATATCTGTAATGCCTATCGGCACCTATATTTGAAATGCCTATCGGCTTCTATATCTGAAATGCCTATCGGCACCTATTTTTAAAATGCCAATCGGCAACTATATCTGAAATGCCCATCGGCACCTATTTCTGAAATGCCTATCGACGCCTATATCTGAAATGCCTATCGACACCTATATCTGAAATGCCTATCGACACCTATATCTTAAATGCCTATCGACACCTATATCTGAAATGCCTATCGACACCTATATCTTAAATGCCTATCGACACCTATATCTGAAATGCCTATCGACACCTATATCTGAAATGCCTATCGACACCTATATCTGAAATGCCTATCGACACCTATTTTTGAAATGCCTATCGGAAACTACATCTGAAATGCCTATCAGCACCTATATTTGAAATGCCTATCGGCAACCATATCTGGAATGCCTATCGGCACCTATTTTTGAAATGTCTATCGGCTTCTAGATCTGAAATGCCTATCGGCACCTATTTTTAAAATGCCAATCGGCAACTATATCTGAAATGCCTATCGGCACCTATATCTGAAATGCCTATCGACACCTATATCTGAAATGCCTATCGACACCTATATCTGAAATGCCTACCGACACCTATATCTGAAATGCCTATCGACACCTATATCTGAAATGCCTATCGACACCTATATCTGAAATGCCTATCGACACCTATATCTGAAATGCCTATCGACACCTATATCTGAAATGCCTATCGACACCTATTTTTGAAATGCCTATCGGAAACTACATCTGAAATGCCTATCAGCACCTAGATTTGAAATGCCTATCGGCAAACATATCTGGAATGCCCATCGGCACCTATATTTGAAATGCCTATCGGCTTCTATATCTGAAATGCCTATCGGCACCTATTTTTAAAATGCCAATCGGCAACTATATCTGAAATGCCTATCGGCACCTATATCTGAAATGCCTATCGACACCTATATCTGAAATGCCTATCGACACCTATATCTGAAATGCCTATCGACACCTATATCTGAAATGCCTATCGACACCTATATCTGAAATGCCTATCGACACCTATTTTAGAAATGCCTATCGGAAACTACATCTGAAATGCCTATCAGCACCTATATTTGAAATGCCTATCGGCAACCATATCTGGAATGCCTATCGGCACCTATATTTGAAATGCCTATCGGCTTCTATATCTGAAATGCCTATCGGCACCTATTTTTAAAATGCCAATCGGCAACTATATCTGAAATGCCTATCGGCACCTATATCTGAAATGCCTATCGACACCTATATCTGAAATGCCTATCGACACCTATATCTGAAATGCCTATCGACACCTATATCTGAAATGCCTATCGACACCTATATCTGAAATGCCTATCGACACCTATATCTGAAATGCCTATCGACACGTATATCTGAAATGCCTATCGACACCTGTATCTGAAATGCCTATCGACACCTATTTTTGAAATGCCTATCGGAAACTACATCTGAAATGCCTATCAGCACCTACATTTGAAATGCCTATCGGCAACCATATCTGGAATGCCTATCGGCACCAATATTTGAAATGCCTATCGGCTTCTATATCTGAAATGCCTATCGGCACCTATTTTTAAAATGCCAATCGGCAACTATATCTGAAATGCCTATCGGCACCTATATCTGAAATGCCTATCGACACCTATATCTGAAATGCCTATCGACACCTATATCTGAAATGCCTATCGACACCTATATCTGAAATGCCTATCGACACCTATATCTGAAATGCCTATCGACACCTATATCTGAAATGGCTATTGACACCTATATCTGAAATGCCTATCGACACCTATATCTGAAATGCCTATCGACACCTATTTTTGAAATGCCTATCGGAAACTACATCTGAAATGCCTATCAACACCTATATTTGTAATGCCTATCGGCAACCATATCTGGAATGCCTATCGGCACCTATATTTGAAATGCCTATCGGCTTCTATATCTGAAATGCCTATCGGCACCTATTTTTAAAATGCCAATCGGCAACTATATCTGAAAATGCCTATCGGCACCTATATCTGAAATGCCTATCGACACCTATATCTGAAATGCCTATCGACACCTATATCTGAAATGCCTATCGACACC
>JAVRKA010000461.1:0-107767 GCA_034508555.1 Venustoraphidia nigricollis
CTATATCTGAAATGCCTATCGGCACCTATATCTGAAATGCCTATCGGCATCAACTTTTGAAATGCCTATCGGAAACTACATCTGAAATGCCTATCAGCACCTATATTTGAAATGCCTATCGGCAAACATATCTGGAATACCTATCGGCACCTATATTTGAAATGCCTATCGGCTTCTATATCTGAAATGCCTATCGACACCAATTTTTAAAATGCCAATTGGCAACGATATCTAAAATGCCTTTCGGGACCTATATCTGAAATGCCTATCGGTACCTATTTTTGAAATGCCTATCGGAAACTACATCTGAAATGCCTATCAGCACTTATATTTGAAAATGCCTATCGGCAACCATATCTGGAATGCCTATCGGCACCTATATTTAAAATGGCTATCAGCTTCTATATCTGAAATGCCTATCGGCACCTATTTTTAAAATGCCAATCGGCAACTATATCTGAAATGCCTATCGGCAACTATATCTAAAATGCCTATCGGCACCTATTTCTGAAATGCCTATCGGCACCAATTTTTTAAATGCCTATCGGAAACTACATCTGAAATGCCTATCAGCACCTATATTTGAAATGCCTATCGGCAACCATATCTGAAATGCCTATCGGCACCTATATCTGAAATGCCTATCGGCACCTATTTTTGAAATACCTATCGGCACCAATTTTTTAAATGCCTATCGGAAACTACATCTGAAATGCCTATCAGCACCTATATATAAAATGCCTATCGGCAACCATATCTGGAATGCCTATCGGCACCTATAATTGAAATGCCTATCGGCTTCTGTATCTGAGATGCCTATCGGCACCTATTTTTAAAATGCCAATCGACAACTATATCTGAAATGCCTATCGGCACCTATATCTGAAATGCCGATCGGCACCTATTTTTGAAATGCCTATCGGCTTCTATATCTGAAATGCCTATCGGCACCTATTTTTAAAATGCCAATTGGAAACTATATCTGAAATGCCTATCGGCACCTATATCTGAAATGCCTATCGGCACCTATTTTTGAAATGCCTATCGGAAACTACATCTGAAATGCCTATCAGCACCTATATTTGAAATGCCTATCGGCAACCATATCTGGAATGCCTATCGGCACCTATATTTGAAATGCCTATCGGCTTCTATATCTGAAATGCCTATCGGCACATATTTTTAAAATGCCAATCGGCAACTATATCTGAAATGCCTATCGGAACCTATATCTGAAATGCCTATCGGCACCTATTTTTGAAATGCCTTTCGGAAACTACATCTGAAATGCCTATCAGCACCTATATTTGAAATGCCTATTGGCAACAATATGTGGTATGCCTATCGGCACCTATATTTGGAATGCCTATCGGCAACCATATGTGGTATGCCTATCGGCACCTATATTTGAAATGCCTATCGGCTTCTATATCTGAAATGTCTATCGGCACCTATTTTTAAAATGCCAATCGGCAACTATATCTGAAATGCCTATCGGCACCTATAATTGAAATGCCTATCGGCACCTATTTTTGAAATGCCTATCGGAAACTACATTTGAAATGCCAATCAACACCTATATTTGAAATGCCTATCGGCAACCATATCTGAAATGCCTATCGACACCTATATTTGAAATACCTATCGGCTTCTATATCTGAAATGCCTATCGGCACCTATTTTTAAAATGCCAATCGGCAACTATATCTGAAGTGCCTATCGGCACCTATATCTGAAATGCCTATCGGCACCAATTTTTTAAATGCCTATCGGAAACTACATCTGAAATGCCTATCAGCACCTATATTTGAAATGCCTATCGGCAACCATATCTGGAATGTCTATCGGCACCTATATTTGAAATGCCTATCGGCTTCTATATCTGAAATGCCTATCGACACCTATTTTTAAAATGCCAATTGGCAACTATATCTGAAATGCCTATCGGCACCTATATCTGAAATGCCTATCGGTACCTATTTTTGAAATGCCTATTGGAAACTACATCTGAAATGCCTATCAGCACTTATATTTGAAATGCCTATCGGCAACCATATCTGGAATGCTTTTCGGCACCTATATTTGAAATGCCTATCGGCTTCTATATCTGAAATGCCTATCGGCACCTAAATCTGAAATGCTTATCGGCACCTATATCTGAAATGCCTATCGGCACCTATTTTTGAAATGCCTTTCGGAAACTACATCTGAAATGCCTATCTGCTCCTATATTTGAAATGCCTATCGGCAACCATATCTGAAATGCCTATCGACACCTATATTTGAAATACCTATCGGCCTTTATATCTGAAATGCCTATCGGCACCTGTTTTTAAAAAGCCAATCGGCAAGTATATCTGAAATGCCTATCGGCACCTATATCTGAAGTGCCTATCGGCATCAATTTTTGAAATGCCTATCGGAAACTACATCTAAAATGCCTATCAGCACCTTTATTTGAAATGCCTATCGGCAACCATATCTGGAATGCCTATCGGCACCTATATTTGAAATGCCTATCGGCTTCTATATCTGAAATGCCTATCGGCACCTATTTTTAAAATGCCAATTGGCAACTATATCTGAAATGCCTATCGGCACCTATATCTGAAATGCCTATCGGCACCTATTTTTGAAATGCCTATCGGAAACTACATCTGAAATGCCTATCAGCACCTATATTTGAAATGCCTATTGGCAACCATATGTGGTATGCCTATCGGCACCTATATTTGAAATGCCTATCGGCAACCATATGTGGTATGCCTATCGGCACCTATATTTGAAATGCCTATCGGCTTCTATATCTGAAATGCCTATCGGCACCTATTTTTAAAATGCCAATCGGCAACTATATCTGAAATGCCTATCGGCACCTATAATTGAAATGCTATCGGCACCTATTTTTGAAATGCCTATCGGAAACTACATTTGAAATGCCACTCAGCACCTATATTTGAAATGCCTATCGGCAACCATATCTGAAATGCCTATCGACACCTATATTTGAAATACCTATCGGCTTCTATATCTGAAATGCCTATCGGCACCTATTTTTAAAATGCCAATCGACAACTATATCTGAAATGCCTATCGGCACCTATAACTGAAATGCCTATCGGCACCTATTTTTGAAATGCCTATCGGAAACTACATTTGAAATGCCAATCAGCACCTATATTTGAAATGCCTATCGGCAACCATATCTGAAATGCCTATCGGCACCTATATCTGAAATGCCTATCGGCACCTATTTTTGAAATACCTATCGGAACCAATTTTTTAAATGCCTATCGGAAACTACATCTGAAATGCCTATCAGCACCTATATATAAAATGCCTATCGGCAACCATATCTGGAATGCCTATCGGCACCTATAATTGAAATGCCTATCGGCTTCTGTATCTGAGATGCCTATCGGCACCTATTTTTAAAATGCCAATCGGCAACTATATCTGAAATGCCTATCGGCACCTATATCTGAAATGCCTATCGGCATCAACTTTTGAAATGCCTATCGGAAACTACATCTGAAATGCCTATCAGCACCTATATTTGAAATGCCTATCGGCAAACATATCTGGAATACCTATCGGCACCTATATTTGAAATGCCTATCGGCTTCTATATCTGAAATGCCTATCGACACCAATTTTTAAAATGCCAATTGGCAACGATATCTAAAATGCCTTTCGGGACCTATATCTGAAATGCCTATCGGTACCTATTTTTGAAATGCCTATCGGAAACTACATCTGAAATGCCTATCAGCACTTATATTTGAAATGCCTATCGGCAACCATATCTGGAATGCCTATCGGCACCTATATTTGAAATGCCTATCGGCTTCTATATCTGAAATGCCCATCGGCATCTATTTTTAAAATGCCAATCGGCAACTATATCTGAAATGCCTATCGGCACCTATATCTGAAATGCCTATCGGCACCTATTTTTGAAATGCCTATCGGAAATAACATCTGAAATGCCTATCAGCACCTATATTTGAAATGCCTATCGGCAACCATATCTGGAATGCCTATCGGCACCTATATTTGAAATGCATATCGGCTTCTATATCTGAAATGCCTATCGGCACCTATTTTTAAAATGCCAATCGGCAACTATATCTGAAATGCCTATCGGCAACTATATCTAAAATGCCTATCGGCACCTATTTTTGAAATGCCTTTCGGAAACTACATCTGAAATGCCTATCTGCTCCTATATTTGAAATGCCTATCGGCAACCATATCTGAAATGCCTATCATCGACACCTATATTTGAAATACCTATCGGCCTCTATATCTGAAATGCCTATCGGCACCTGTTTTTAAAATGCCAATCGGCAACTATATCTGAAATGCCTATCGGCACCTATATCTGAAATGCCGATCGGCACCTATTTTTGAAATGCCTATCGGCAACTACATCTGAAATGCCTATCAGCACCTATATTTGAAATGCCTATCGGCAAACATATCTAGAATGCCTATCGGCACCTATATTTGAAATGCCTATCGGCTTCTATATCTGAAATGCCTATCGGCACCTATTTTTAAAATGCCAATCGGCAACTATATCTGAAATGCCTATCGACACCTATATTTGAAATACCTATCGGCTTCTATATCTGAAATGCCTATCGGCACCTTTTTTTAAAATGGCAATCGGCAACTATATCTGAAATGCCTATCGGCACCTATATCTGAAATGCCTATCGGCATCAACTTTTGAAATGCCTATCGGAAACTACATCTGAAATGCCTATCAGCACCTATATTTGAAATGCCTATCGGCAAACATATCTGGAATACCTATCGGCACCTATATTTGAAATGCCTATCGGCTTCTATATCTGAAATGCCTATCGGCACCTATTTTTAAAATGCCAATTGGCAACTATATCTGAAATGCCTATCGGCACCTATATCTGAAATGCCTATTGGCACCTATTTTTGAAATGCCTATCGGAAACTACATCTGAAATGCCTATCAGCACCTATAATTGAAATGCCTATCGGCAACCATATCTGGAATGCCTATCGGCACCTATATTTGAAATGCCTATCGGCTTCTATATCTGAAATGCCTATCGGCACCTATTTTTAAAATGCCAATCGGCAACTATATCTGAAATGCCTATCGGCTCCTATATCTGAAATGCCTATCGGCACCTATTTTTGAAATGCCTTTCGGAAACTACATCTGAAATGCCTATCAGCACCTATTTTTGAAATGCCTATCGGCAACCATATCTGAAATGCCTATCGACACCTATATTTGAAATACCTATCGGCTTCTATATCTGAAATGCCTATCGGCACCTATTTTTAAAATGCCAATCGGCAACTATATCTGAAGTGCCTATCGGCACCTATATCTGAAATGCCTATCGGCACCAATTTTTTTAATGCCTATTGGAAACTACATCTGAAATGCCTATCAGCACCTATATTTGAAATGCCTATCGGCAACCATATCTGGAATGTCTATCGGCACCTATATTTGAAATGCTTATCGGCTTCTATATCTGAAATGCCTATCGACACCTATTTTTAAAATGGCAATTGGCAACTATATCTGAAATGCCTATCGGCACCTATATCTGAAATGCCTATCGGTACCTATTTTTGAAATGCCTATCGGAAACTACATCTGAAATGCCTATCAGCACTTATATTTGAAATGCCTATCGGCAACCATATCTGGAATGCTTATCGGCACCTATATTTGAAATGCCTATCGGCTTCTATATCTGAAATGCCTATCGGCACCTAAATCTGAAATGCTTATCGGCACCTATATCTGAAATGCCTATCGGCACCTATTTTTGAAATGCCTTTCGGAAACTACATCTGAAATGCCTATCTGCTCCTATATTTGAAATGCCTATCGGCAACCATATCTGAAATGCCTATCGACACCTATATTTGAAATACCTATCGGCCTCTATATCTGAAATGCCTATCGGCACCTGTTTTTAAAAAGCCAATCGGCAAGTATATCTGAAATGCCTATCGGCACCTATATCTGAAATGCCTATCGGCACCTATTTTTGAAATGCCTATCGGAAACTACATCTGAAATGCCTATCAGCACCTATATTTGAAATGCCTATCGGCAACCATATCTGGAATGCCTATCGGCACCTATATTTGAAATGCCTATCGGCTCCTATATCTGAAATGCCTATCGGCACCTATTTTTAAAATGCCAATCGGCAACTATATCTGAAATGCCTATCGGCACCTATATCTGAAATGCCTATCGGCACCTATTTTTGAAATGCCTTTCGGAAACTACATCTGAAATGCCTATCAGCACCTATATTTGAAATGCCTATCGGCAACCATATCTGAAATGCCTATCGACACCTATATTTGAAATACCTATCGGCTTCTATATCTGAAATGCCTATCGGCACCTATTTTTAAAATGCCAATCGGCAACTATATCTGAAGTGCCTATCGGCACCTATATCTGAAATGCCTATCGGCACCAATTTTTTAAATGCCTATCGGAAATTACATCTGAAATGCCTATCAGCACCTATATTTGAAATGCCTATCGGCAACCATATCTGGAATGCCTATCGGCACCTATATTTGAAATGCATATCGGCTTCTATATCTGAAATGCCTATCGGCACCTATTTTTAAAATGCCAAACGGCAACTATATCTGAAATGCCTATCGGCACATATATCTGAAATGCCTATCGGCACCTATTTTTGAAATGCCTATCGGAAAATACATCTGAAATGCCTATCAGCACCTATATTTGAAATGCCTATCGTCAACCATATCTGGAATGCCTATCGGCACCTATATTTGAAATGCCTATCGGCTTCTATATCTGAAATGCCCATCGGCATCTATTTTTAAAATGCCAATCGGCAACTATATCTGAAATGCCTATCGGCACCTATATCTGAAATGCCTATCGGCACCTATTTTTGAAATGCCTATCGGAAATAACATCTGAAATGCCTATCAGCACCTATATTTGAAATGCCTATCGGCAACCATATCTGGAATGCCTATCGGCACCTATATTTGAAATGCATATCGGCTTCTATATCTGAAATGCCTATCGGCACCTATTTTTAAAATGCCAATCGGCAACTATATCTGAAATGTCTATCGGCACATATATCTGAAATGCCTATCGGCACCTATTTTTGAAATGCCTATCGGAAAATACATCTGAAATGCCTATCAGCACCTATATTTGAAATGCCTATCGGCAACCATATCTGGAATGCCTATCGGCACCTATATTTGAAATGCCTATCGGCTTCTATATCTGAAATGCCTATCGGCACCTATTTTTAAAATGCCAATCGGAAACTATATCTGATATGCCTATCGGCACCTATATCTGAAATGCCTATCGGCACCTATTTTTGAAATGCCTATCGGAAACTATATCTGAAATGCCTATCGGCACCTATATCTGAAATGCCTATCGGCACCTATTTTTTTAATTGCCTATCGCAAACTACATCTGAAATGCCTATCAGCACCTATATTTGAAATGCCTATCGGCAACCATATCCGGAATGCCTATCGGCACCTATATTTGAAATGCATATCGGCTTCTATATCTGAAATGCCTATCGGCACCTATTTTTAAAATGCCATTTGGCAACTATATCTGAAATGCCTATCGGCACATATATCTGAAATGCCTATCGGCACCTATTTTTGAAATGCCTATCGGAAACTACATCTGAAATGCCTATCAGCACCTATATTTGAAATGCCTATCGGCAACCATATCTGGAATGCCTATCGGCACCTATATTTGAAATGCCTATCGGCTTCTATATTTGAAATGCCTATCATCACCTATTTTTAAAATGCCTATCGGAAACTACATCTGAAATGCCTATCAGCACCTATATTTGAAATGCCTATCGGCAACCATATCTGAAATGCCTATCGACACCTATATTTGAAATACCTATCGGCTTCTATATCTGAAATGCCTATCGGCACCTATTTTCAAAATACCAATCGGCAACTATATCTGAAATGCCTATCGGCACCTATATCTGAAATGCCTATCGAAACCTATTTTTGAAATGCCTATCGGAAACTACATCTGAAATGCCTATCAGCACTTATATTTGAAATGCCTATCGGCAACCATATCTGGAATGCCTATCAGCACCTATATTTGTAATGCCTATCGGCTTCTATATCAGAAATGCCTATCGGCACCTATTTTTAAAATGCCAATCGGCAACTATATCCGAATTGCCTACCGGCACCTATATCTGAAATGCCTATCGGCACCTATTTTTGAAATGCCTTTCGGAAACTACATCTGAAATGCCTATCTGCTCCTATATTTGAAATGCCTATCGGCAACCATATCTGAAATGCTTATCGCCACCTATATTTGAAATACCTATCGGCCTCTATATCTGAAATACCTATCGGCACCTGTTTTTAAAATGCCAATCGGCAACTATATCTGAAATGCCTATCGGCACCTATATCTGACATGCCTATCGGCATCAATTTTTGAAATGCCTATCGGAAACTACATTAAAAATGCCTATCAGCACCTATATTTGAAATGCCTATCGGCAACCATATCTGGAATGCCTATCGGCACCTATATTTGAAATGCCTGTCGGCTTCTCTATCTGAAATGCCTATCGGCACCTATTTTTTTAATTGCCTATCGGAAACTACATCTAAAATGTCTATCGGCACCTATTTTTAAAATGCCAATCGGCAACTATATCTGAAATGCCTATCGGCACCTATATCTGAAATGCCTATCGGCACCTATTTTTGAAATGCGCATCGGAAACTACATCTGAAATGCCTATCAGCACCTATATTTGAAATGCCTATCGGCAACCATATCTGAAATGCCTATCGACACCTATATTTGAAATACCTATCGGCTTCTATATCTGAAATGCCTATCGGCACCTATTTGAAAATGCTAATCGGAAACTATATCTGAAATGCCTATCGGCACCTATATCTGAAATGCCTATCGGCACCTATTTTTGAAATGCCTATCGGAAACTACATCTGAAATGCCTATCAGCACCTATATTTGAAATGCCTATCGGCAACCAATACTGGAATGTCTATCGGCACCTATATTTGAAATGCCTATCGGCTTCTATATCCGAAATGCCTATCGGCACCTATTTAAAAATGCCAATCGGCTACTCTGTCTGAAATGCCTATCGGCACCTATATCTGAAATGCCTATCGGCACCTATTTTTGAAATGCCTATCGGAAACTACATCTGAAATGCCTATCAACACCAATATTCGAAATGCCTATCGGCAACCATATCTGAAATGCCTATCGACACCTATATTTAAAATACCTATCGGCTTCTATATTTGAAATGCCTATCGGCACCTATTTTTAAAATGCTAATCGGCAACTATATCTGAAATGCCTACCGGTACCTATATCTGAAATGCCTATCAGCACCTATATCTGAAATGCCTATCGGCACCAATTTTTGAAATGCCTATCGGAAACTACATCTTAAATGCCTATCAGCACCTATATTTGAAATGCCTATCGGCTTCTATATCTGAAATGCCTATCGGCACCTATTTTTGAAATGCCTATCGTAAACTGCATCTGAAATGCCTATCAGCACCTATATTTGAAATGCCTAACGGCAACCATATCTGGAATGTCTATCGGCACCTATATTTGAAATGCCTATCGGCTTCTATATCTGAAATGCCTATCGGCACCTATTTTTAAAATGCCAATCGGCAACTATATCTGTAATGCCTATCGGCACCTATATCTGAAATGCCTATCGGCACCTATTTTTGAAATGCCTATCGGAAACTACATCTGAAATGCCTATCAGCACCTATATTTGAAATGCCTATCGGCAACCATATCTGGAATGTCTATCGGCACCTATATTTGAAATGCCTATCGGCCTCTATATCTGAAATGCCTATCGGCACCTTTTTTTGAACTGCTAATCGGCAACTATATCTGAAATGCCTATCGGCACCTATATCTGAAATGCCTATCGGCACCAATTTTTGAAATGCCTATCGGAAACTACATCTTAAATGCCTATCAACACCTATATTTGAAATGCCTATCGGCACCTATTTTTAAAATGCCAATCGGCAACTATATCTGAAGTGCCTATCGGCACCTATTTTTGAAATGCCTATCGAAAACCACATCTGAAATGCCTATCAGCACCTATATTTGAAATGCCTATCGGCAACCACATCAGAAATGCCTATCGGCACCTATATCTGAAATGCCTTTCGGCATTTATATCTGAAATGCCTATCGACACCTATATATGAAATGCCTATCGGTACCTATATTTTAAATGCCTATCGGACTCTATATCTGATATGCCTATCGGCACCTATATCTGAAATGCCTATCGGCACCTATTTTTAAAATGCCTATCGGAAACTACATCTAAAATGCCTATCGGCACCTTTTTTTAAAATGCCAATCGGCAACTATATCTGAAATGCCTATCGGCACCTATATCTGAAATGCCTATCGGCACCTATTTTTGAAATGCCTATCGGAAACAACATCTGAAATGCCTATCAGGAACTATATTTGAAATGCCTATCGGCAACCATATCTGAAATGCCTATCGACACCTATATTTGAAACACCTATCGGCTTCTATATCTGAAATGCCTATCGGCACCTTTTTTTAAAATGCCAATCGGCAACTATATCTGAGATGCCTATCGGAACCTATATCTAAAATGCCTATCGGCACCTATTTTTGAAATGCCTATCGGAAACTACTTCTGAAATGCCTATCAGCACCTATATTTGAAATTCCTATCGGCAAACGTATCCGGAATGCCTATCGGTACCTATATTTGAAATGCCTATCGGCTTCTATATCTGAAATGCCTATCGGCACCTTTTTTTAAAATGCCAATCGGCAACTATATCTGAAATGCCTATCGGCACCTATATCTGAAATGCCTATCGGCACCAATTTTTGAAATGCCTATCGGAAACTACATCTGAAATGCCTTTCAGCACTTATATTGGAAATGCCTATCGGCAACCATATCTGGATTGCCTATCGGCACCTATATTTGAAATGCCTATCGGCTTCTATATCTGAAATGCCTATCGGCACCTATTTTAAAAATGCCAATCGGCAACTATATCTAAAATGCCTATCGGCACCTATATCTGAAATGCCTATCGGCACCTATTTTTGAAATGCCTATCGGAAACTACATCTGAAATGCCTATCAGCACCAATATTTGAATTGCCTATCGGCAATCATATCTGAAATGCCTATCGACACCTATATTTGAAATACCTATCGGCTTCTATATCTGAAATGCCTTTCAGCACTTATATTTGAAATGCCTATCGGCAACCATGTCTGGAATGCCTATCGGCACCTACATTTGAAATGCCTATCGGCTTCTATATCTGAAATGCCTATCGGCACCTATTTTAAAAATGCCAATCGGTTACTATATCTGAAATGCCTATCGGCACCTATATCTGAAATGCCTATCGGCACCTATTTTTGAAATGCCTATCGGAAACTACATCTGAAATGCAAATCAGCACCTATGTTTGAAATGCCTATCGGCAACCATATCTGGAATGCCTATCGGCACCTATATTTGAAATGCCTATCGAATTCTATATCTGATATGCCTATCGGCACCTATTTTAAAAATGCCAATCGGCAACTATATCTGAAATGCCTATCGGCACCTATATCTGAAATGCCTATCGGCACCTATTTTTTAAATGCCAATCGGAAACTACATCTGAAATGCCTATCAGCACCAATATTTGAAATGCCTATCGGCAACCATATCTGAAATGCCTATCGACACCTATATTTGAATTACCTATCAGCTTCTATATCTGAAATGCCTATCGGCACCTATTTTTAAAGTGCCAATCGGCACCTATATCTGAAATGCCTATCGGCACCAATTTTTGAAATGCCTATCGGAAACTACATCTGAAATGCCTATCAGGAACTATATTTGAAATGCCTATCGGCAACCATATCTGAAATGCCTATCGACACCTATATTTGAAACACCTATCGGCTTCTATATCTGAAATGCCTATCGGCACCTTTTTTTAAAATGCCCATCGGCAACTATATCTGAAATGCCTATCGGCACCTATATCTGAAATGCCTAGCGGCACCAATTTTTGAAATGCCTATCGGAAACTACATCTGAAATGCCTATCAGCACCTATATTTGAAATGCCTATCGGCAACCATATCTGGAATGCCCATCGGCACCTATATTTGAAATGCCTATCGGCTTCTATATCTGAAATGCCTATCGACACCTATTTTTAAAATGCCAATTGGCAACTATATCTGAAATGCCTATCGGCACCTATATCTGAAATGCCTATCGGTACCTATTTTTGAAATGCCTATCGGAAACTACATCTGAAATGCCTATCAGCACTTATATTTGAAATGCCTATCGGAAACCATATCTGGAATGCTTATCGGCACCTATATTTGAAATGCCTATCGGCTTCTATATCTGAAATGCCTATCGGCACCTATATCTGAAATGCTTATCGGCACCTATATCTGAAATGCCTATCGGCACCTATTTTTGAAATGCCTTTCGGAAACTACATCTAAAATGCCTATCTGCTCCTATATTTGAAATGCCTATCGGCAACCATATCTGAAATGCCTATCGACACCTATATTTGAAATACCTATCGGCCTCTATATCTGAAATGCCTATCGGCACCTGTTTTTAAAAAGCAAATCGGCAAGTATATCTGAAATGCCTATCGGCACCTATATCTGAAGTGCCTATCGGCATCAATTTTTGAAATGCCTATCGGAAACTACATCTAAAATGCCTATCAGCACCTTTATTTGAAATGCCTATCGGCAACCATATCTGGAATGCCTATCGGCACCTATATTTGAAATGCCTATCGGCTTCTATATCTGAAATGCCTATCGGCACCTATTTTTAAAATGCCAATTGGCAACTATATCTGAAATGCCTATCGGCACCTATATCTGAAATGCCTATCGGCACCTATTTTTGAAATGCCTATCGGAAACTACATCTGAAATGCCTATCAGCACCTATATTTGAAATGCCTATCGGCAACCATATGTGGTATGCCTATCGGCACCTATATTTGAAATGCCTATCGGCAAACATATGTGGTATGCCTATCGGCACCTATATTTGAAATGCCTATCGGCTTCTATATCTGAAATGCCTATCGGCACATATTTTTAAAATGCCAATCGGCAACTATATCTGAAATGCCTATCGGCACCTAAAACTGAAATGCCTATCGGCACCTATTTTTGAAATGCCTATCGGAAACTACATTTGAAATGCCAATCAGCACCTATATTTGAAATGCCTATCGGCAACCATATCTGAAATGCCTATCGACACCTATATTTGAAATACCTATCGGCTTCTATATCTGAAATGCCTATCGGCACCTATTTTTAAAATGCCAATCGACAACTGTATCTGAAATGCCTATCGGCACCTATATCTGAAATGCCTATCGGCACCTATTTCTGAAATGCCTATCGGCACCAATTTTTTAAATGCCTATCGGAAACTACATCTGAAATGCCTATCAGCACCTATATTTGAAATGCCTATCGGCAACCATATCTGTAATGCCTATCGGCACCTATATCTGAAATGCCTATCGGCACCTATTTTTGAAATACCTATCGGCACCAATTTTTTAAATGCCTATCGGAAACTACATCTGAAATGCCTATCAGCACCTATATATAAAATGCCTATCGGCAACCATATCTGGAATGCCTATCGGCACCTATAATTGAAATGCCTATCGGCTTCTGTATCTGAGATGCCTATCGGCACCTATTTTTAAAATGCCAATCGACAACTATATCTGAAATGCCTAACGGCACCTATATCTGAAATGCCGATCGGCACCTATTTTTGAAATGCCTATCGGAAACTACATCTGAAATGCCTATCAGCACCTATATTTGAAATGCCTATCGGCAACCATATCTGGAATGCCTATCGGCACCTATATTTGAAATGCCTATCGGCTTCTATATCTGAAATGCCTATCGGCACCTATTTTTAAAATGCCAATCGGCAACTATATTTAAAATGGCTATCGACACCTATATTTGAAATACCTATCGGCTTCTATATCTGAAATGCCAATCGGCACCTTTTTTTAAAATGCCAATCGGCAACTATATCTGAAATGCCTACCGGCACCTATATCTGAAATGCCTATCGGCATCAACTTTTGAAATGCCTATCGGAAACTACATCTGAAATGCCTATCAGCACCTATATTTGAAATGCCTATCGGCAAACATATCTGGAATACCTATCGGCACCTATATTTGAAATGCCTATCGGCTTCTATATCTGAAATGCCTATCGACACCTATTTTTAAAATGCCAATTGGCAACGATATCGGAAATGCCTTTCGGCACCTATATCTGAAATGCCTATCGGTACCTATTTTTGAAATGCCTATCGGAAACTACATCTGAAATGCCTATCAGCACTTATATTTGAAATGCCTATCGGCAGCCATATCTGGAATGCCTATCGGCACCTATATTTAAAATGGCTATCAGCTTCTATATCTGAAATGCCTATCGGAACCTATTTTTAAAATGCCAATCGGCAACTATATCTGAAATGCCTATCGGCAACTATATCTAATATGCCTATCGGCACCTATTTTTGAAATGCCTTTCGGAAACTACATCTGAAATGCCTATCTGCTCCTATATTTGAAATGCCTATCGGCAACCATATCTGAAATGCCTATCATCGACACCTATATTTGAAATACCTATCGGCCTCTATATCTGAAATGCCTATCGGCACCTGTTTTTAAAATGCCAATCGGCAACTATATCTGAAATGCCTATCGGCACCTATATCTGAAATGCCTATCGACATCAATTTTTGAAATGCCTATCGGAAACTACATCTAAAATGCCTATCAGCACCTATATTTGAAATGCCTATCGGCAACCATATCTGGAATGCCTATCGGCACCTATATTTGAAATGCCTATCGGCTTCTATATCTGAAATGCCTATCGGCACCTATTTTTAAAATGCCAATTGGCAACTATATCTGAAATGCCTATCGGCACCTATATCTGAAATGCCTATCGGCACCTATTTTTGAAATGCCTATCGGAAACTACATCTGAAATGCCTATCAGCACCTATATTTGAAATGCCTATCGGCAACCATATCTGGAATGCCTATCGGCACCTATATTTGAAATGCCTATCGGCTTCTATATCTGAAATGCCTATCGGCACCTATTTTTAAAATGCCAATCGGCAACTATATCTGAAATGCCTATCGGCACCTATATCTGAAATGCCTATCGGCACCTATTTTTGAAATGCCTTTCGGAAACTACATCTGAAATGCCTATCAGCACCTATATTTGAAATGCCTATCGGCAACCATATCTGAAATGCCTATCGACACCTATATTTGAAATACCTATCGGCTTCTATATCTGAAATGCCTATCGGCACCTATTTTTAAAATGCCAATCGGCAACTATATCTGAAGTGCCTATCGGCACCTATATCTGAAATGCCTATCGGCACCAATTTTTTAAATGCCTATCGGAAACTACATCTGAAATGCCTATCAGCACCTATATTTGAAATGCCTATCGGCAACCATATCTGGAATGTCTATCGGCACCTATATTTGAAATGCCTATCGGCTTCTATATCTGAAATGCCCATCGGCATCTATTTTTAAAATGCCAATCGGCAACTATATCTGAAATGCCTATCGGCACCTATATCTGAAATGCCTATCGGCACCTATTTTTGAAATGCCTATCGGAAATTACATCTGAAATGCCTATCAGCACCTATATTTGAAATGCCTATCGGCAACCATATCTGGAATGCCTATCGGCACCTATATTTGAAATGCATATCGGCTTCTATATCTGAAATGCCTATCGGCACCTATTTTTAAAATGCCAATCGGCAACTATATCTGAAATGCCTATCGGCACATATATCTGAAATGCATATCGGCACCTATTTTTGAAATGCCTATCGGAAAATACATCTGAAATGCCTATCAGCACCTATATTTGAAATGCCTATCGGCAACCATATCTGGAATGCCTATCGGCACCTATATTTGAAATGCCTATCGGCTTCTATATCTGAAATGCCTATCGGCACCTGTTTTTAAAATGCCAATCGGAAACTATATCTGATATGCCTATCTGCACCTATATCTGAAATGCCTATCGGCACCTATTTTTGAAATGCCTATCGGAAACTATATCTGAAATGCCTATCGGCACCTATATCTGAAATGCCTATCGGCACCTATTTTTTTAATTGCCTATCGCAAACTACATCTGAAATGCCTATCAGCACCTATATTTGAAATGCCTATCGGCAACCATATCCGGAATGCCTATCGGCACCTATATTTGAAATGCATATCGGCTTCTATATCTGAAATGCCTATCGGCACCTATTTTTAAAATGCCATTTGGCAACTATATCTGAAATGCCTATCGGCACATATATCTGAAATGCCTATCGGCACCTATTTTTGAAATGCCTATCGGAAACTACATCTAAAATGCCTATCAGCACCTATATTTGAAATGCCTATCGGCAACCATATCTGGAATGCCTATCGGCACCTATATTTGAAATGCCTATCGGCTTCTATATCTGAAATGCCTATCATCACCTATTTTTAAAATGCCTATCGGAAACTACATCTGAAATGCCTATCAGCACCTATATTTGAAATGCCTATCGGCAACCATATCTGAAATGCCTATCGCCACCTATATTTGAAATACCTATCGGCCTCTATATCTGAAATACCTATCGGCACCAGTTTTTAAAATGCCAATCGGCAACTATATCTGAAATGCCTATCGGCACCTATATCTGACATGCCTATCGGCATCAATTTTTGAAATGCCTATCGGAAACTACATTAAAAATGCCTATCAGCACCTATATTTGAAATGCCTATCGGCAACCATATCTGGAATGCCTATCGGCACCTATATTTGAAATGCCTGTCGGCTTCTCTATCTGAAATGCCTATCGGCACCTATTTTCAAAATGCCAATCGGCAACTATATCTGAAATGCCTATCGGCACCTATATCTGAAATGCCTATCGAAACCTATTTTTGAAATGCCTATCGGAAACTACATCTGAAATGCCTATCAGCACTTATATTTGAAATGCCTATCGGCAACCATATCTGGAATGCCTATCAGCACCTATATTTGAAATGCCTATCGGCTTCTATATCTGAAATGCCTATCGGCACCTATTTTTAAAATGCCAATCGGCAACTATATCCGAAATGCCTACCGGCACCTATATCTGAAATGCCTATCGGCACCTATTTTTGAAATGCCTTTCGGAAACTACATCTGAAATGCCTATCTGCTCCTATATTTGAAATGCCTATCGGCAACCATATCTGAAATGCCTATCGCCACCTATATTTGAAATACCTATCGGCCTCTATATCTGAAATACCTATCGGCACCAGTTTTTAAAATGCCAATCGGTAACTATATCTGAAATGCCTATCGGCACCTATATCTGACATGCCTATCGGCATCAATTTTTGAAATGCCTATCGGAAACTACATTAAAAATGCCTATCAGCACCTATATTTGAAATGCCTATCGGCAACCATATCTGGAATGCCTATCGGCACCTATATTTGAAATGCCTGTCGGCTTCTCTATCTGAAATGCCTATCGGCACCTATTTTTTTAATTGCCTATCGGAAACTACATCTAAAATGCCTATCGGCACCTATTTTTAAAATGCCAATCGGCAACTATATCTGAAATGCCTTTCGGCACCTATATCTGAAATGCCTATCGGCACCTATTTTTGAAATGCGCATCGGAAACTACATCTGAAATGCCTATCAGCACCTATATTTGAAATGCCTATCGGCAACCATATCTGAAATGCCTATCGACACCTATATTTGAAATACCTATCGGCTTCTATATCTGAAATGCCTATCGGCACCTATTTAAAAATGCCAATCGGCAACTATATCTGAAATGCCTATCGGCACCTATATCTAAAATGCCTATCGGCACCTATTTTTGAAATGCCTATCGGAAACTACATCTGAAATGCCTATCAGCACTTATATTTGAAATGCCTATCGGCAACCATATCTGGAATGTCTATCGGCACCTATATTTGAAATGCCTATCGGCTTCTATATCTGAAATGCCTATCGGCACCTATTTTTAAAATGCCAATCGGCAACTATATCTGTAATGCCTATCGGCACCTATATCTGAAATGCCTATCGGCACCTATTTTTGAAATGCCTATCGGAAACTACATCTGAAATGCCTATCAACACCAATATTTAAAATGCCTATCGGCGACCATATCTGAAATGCCTATCGACACCTATATTTGAAATACCTATCGGCTTCTATATTTGAAATGCCTATCGGCACCTATTTTTAAAATGCTAATCGGCAACTATATCTGAAATGCCTACCGGCACCTATATCTGAAATGCCTATCGGCACCTATATCTGAAATGCATATCGGCACCAATTTTTGAAATGCCTATCGGAAACTACATCTTAAATGCCTATCAGCACCTATATTTGAAATGCCTATCGGCTTCTATATCTGATGTGCCTATCGGCACCTATTTTTGAAATGCCTATCGGAAACTGCATCTGAAATGCCTATTAGCACCTATATTTGAAATGCCTATCGGCAACCATATCTGGAATGTCTATCGGCACCTATATTTGAAATGCCTATCGGCTTCTATATCTGAAATGCCTATCGGCACCTATTTTTAAAATGCCAATCGGCAACTATATCTGTAATGCCTATCGGCACCTATATCTGAAATGCCTATCGGCACCTATTTTTGAAATGCCTATCGGAAACTACATCTGAAATGCCTATCAGCACCTATATTTGAAATGCCTATCGGCAACCATATCTGGAATGTCTATCGGCACCTATATTTGAAATGCCTATCGGCTTCTATATCTGAAATGCCTATCGGCACCTTTTTTTGAAATGCTAATCGGCAACTATATCTGAAATGCCTATCGGCACCTATATTTGAAATGCCTATCGGCACCAATTTTTGAAATGCCTATCGGAAACTACATCTTAAATGCCTATCAGCACCTATATTTGAAATGCCTATCGGCACCTATTTTTAAAATGCCAATCGGCAACTATATCTGAAATGCCTATCGGCACCTATATCTGAAATGCCTATCGGCACCAATTTTTGAAATGCCTATCGGAAACTACATCTGAAATGCCTTTCAGCACTTATATTTGAAATGCCACTCGGCAACCATATCTGGAATGCCTATCGGCACCTACATTTGAAATGCCTATCGGCTTCTATATCTGAAATGCCTATCGGCACCTATTTTAAAAATGCCAATCGGCAACTATATCTGAAATGCCTATCGGCACCTATATCTGAAATGCCTATCGGCACCTATTTTTGAAATGCCTATCGGAAACTACATCTGAAATGCCTATCAGCACCTATATTTGAAATGCCTATCGGCAACCATATCTGGAATGTCTATCGGCACCTATATTTGAAATGCCTATCGGCTTCTATATCTGAAATGCCCATCGGCATCTATTTTTAAAATGCCAATCGGCAACTATATCTGAAATGCCTATCGGCACCTATATCTGAAATGCCTATCGGCACCTATTTTTGAAATGCCTATTGGAAATTACATCTGAAATGCCTATCAGCACCTATATTTGAAATGCCTATCGGCAACCATATCTGGAATGCCTATCGGCACTTATATTTGAAATGCATATCGGCTTATATATCTGAAATGCCTATCGGCACCTATTTTTAAAATGCCAATCGGCAACTATATCTGAAATGCCTATCGGCACATATATCTAAAATGCCTATCGGCACCTATTTTTGAAATGCCTATCGGAAACAACATCTAAAATGCCTATCAGCACCTATATTTGAAATGCCTATCGGCAATTATATCTGGAATGCCTATCGGCACCTATATTTGAAATGCCTATCGGCTTCTATATCTGAAATGCCTATCGGCACCTATTTTTAAAATGCCAATCGGAAACTATATCTAATATGCCTATCGGCACCTATATCTGAAATGCCTATCGGCACCTATTTTTGAAATGCCTATCGGAAACTACATCTGAAATGCCTATCAGCACCTATATTTGAAATGCCTATCGGCAACCATATCTGGAATGTCTATCGGCACCTATATTTGAAATGCCTATCGGCTTCTATATCTGAAATGCCCATCGGCATCTATTTTTAAAATGCCAATCGGCAACTATATCTGAAATGCCTATCGGCACCTATATCTGAAATGCCTATCGGCACCTATTTTTGAAATGCCTATTGGAAATTACATCTGAAATGCCTATCAGCACCTATATTTGAAATGCCTATCGGCAACCATATCTGGAATGCCTATCGGCACTTATATTTGAAATGCATATCGGCTTATATATCTGAAATGCCTATCGGCACCTATTTTTAAAATGCCAATCGGCAACTATATCTGAAATGCCTATCGGCACATATATCTAAAATGCCTATCGGCACCTATTGTTGAAATGCCTATCGGAAACAACATCTGAAATGCCTATCAGCACCTATATTTGAAATGCCTATCGGCAATTATATCTGGAATGCCTATCGGCACCTATATTTGAAATGCCTATCGGCTTCTATATCTGAAATGCCTATCGGCACCTATTTTTAAAATGCCAATCGGAAACTATATCTAATATGCCTATCGGCACCTATATCTGAAATGCCTATCGGCACCTATTTTTGAAATGCCTATCGGAAACTACATCTAAAATGCCTATCAGGACCTTTTTTTAAAATGCCAATCGGCAACTATATCTGAAATGCCTATCGGCACCTATATCTGAAATGCCTATCGGCACCTATTTTTTTAATTGCCTATCGGAAACTACCTCTGAAATGCCTATCAGCACTTATATTTGAAATGCCTATCGGCAACCATATCTGGAATGCCTATCAGCACCTATATTTGAAATGCCTATCGGCTTCTATATCTGAAATGCCTATCGGCACCTATTTTTAAACTGCCAATAGGCAACTATATCCGAAATGCCTACCGGCACCTATATCTGAAATGCCTATCGGCACCTATTTTTGAAATGCCTTTGGGAAACTACATCTGAAATGCCTATCTGCTCCTATATTTGAAATGCCTATCGGCAACCATATCTGAAATGCCTATCGCCACCTATATTTGAAATACCTATCGGCCTCTATATCTGAAATACCTATCGGCACCTGTTTTTAAAATGCCAATCGGCAACTATATCTGAAATGCCTATCGGCACCTATATCTGACATGCCTATCGGCATCAATTTTTGAAATGCCTATCGGAAACTACATTAAAAATGCCTATCAGCACCTATATTTGAAATGCCTATCGGCAACCATATCTGGAATGCCTATCGGCACCTATATTTGAAATGCCTGTCGGCTTTTATATCTGAAATGCCTATCGGCACCTATTTTACAAAATGCCAATTGGCAACAATATCTGAAATGCCTATCGGCACCTATATCTGAAATGCCTATCGGCACCTATTTTTTAAATGCCTATCGGAAGCTACATCTGAATTGCCTATCAGCACCTATATTTGAAATGCCTATCGGCAACCATATCTGGAATGCCTATCGGCACCTATATTTGAAATGCCTATCGGCTTCTATATCTGAAATGCCTATCGGCACCTATTTTTAAAATGCCAATCGGCAACTATATCTGAAATGCCTATCGGCACCTATATCTGAAATGCCTATCGGCACCTATTTTTGAAATGCGCTTTGGAAACTACATCTGAAATGCCTATCAGCACCTATATTTGAAATGCCTATCGGCAACCATATCTGAAATGCCTATCGACACCTATATTTGAAATACCTATCGGCTTCTATATCTGAAATGCCTATCGGCACCTATTTTTAAAATGCTAATCGGAAACTATATCTGAAATGCCTATCGGCACCTATATCTGAAATGCCTATCGGCACCTATTTTTGAAATGCCTATCGGAAACTACATCTGAAATGCCTATCAGCACCTATATTTGAAATGCCTATCAGCAACCAATACTGGAATGCCTATCGGCACCTATATTTGAAATGCCTATCGGCTTCTATATCTGAAATGCCTATCGGCACCTATTTAAAAATGCCAATCGGCAACTATATCTGAAATGCCTATCGGCACCTATATCTAAAATGCCTATCGGCACATATTTTTGAAATGCCTATCGGAAACTACATCTGAAATGCCTATCAGCACCTATATTTGAAATGCCTATCGGCAACCATATCTGGAATGTCTATCGGCACCTATATTTGAAATGCCTATCGGCTTCTATATCTGAAATGCCTATCGGCACCTATTTTTAAAATGCCAATCGGCAACTATATCTGTAATGCCTATCGGCACCTATATCTGAAATGCCTATCGGCACCTATTTTTGAAATGCCTATCGGAAACTACATCTGAAATGCCTATCAACACCAATATTTTAAATGCCTATCGGCAACCATATCTGAAATGCCTATCGACACCTATATTTGAAATACCTATCGGCTTCTATATTTGAAATGCCTATCGGCACCTATTTTTAAAATGCCAATCGGCAACTATATCTGAAATGCCTATCGGCACCTATATCTGAAATGCCTATCTGCACCTATATCTGAAATGCCTATCGGCACCAATTTTTGAAATGCCTATCGGAAACTACATCTGAAATGCCTATCAGCACCTATATTTGAAATGCCTATCGGCAACCATAATATCTGGAATGCCTATCAGCACCTATATTTGAAATGCCTATCGGCTTCTATATCTGAAATGCCTATCGGCACCTATTTTTAAACTGCCAATAGGCAACTATATCCGAAATGCCTACCGGCACCTATATCTGAAATGCCTATCGGCACCTATTTTTGAAATGCCTTTGGGAAACTACATCTGAAATGCCTATCTGCTCCTATATTTGAAATGCCTATCGGCAACCATATCTGAAATGCCTATCGCCACCTATATTTGAAATACCTATCGGCCTCTATATCTGAAATACCTATCGGCACCTGTTTTTAAAATGCCAATCGGCAACTATATCTGAAATGCCTATCGGCACCTATATCTGACATGCCTATCGGCATCAATTTTTGAAATGCCTATCGGAAACTACATTAAAAATGCCTATCAGCACCTATATTTGAAATGCCTATCGGCAACCATATCTGGAATGCCTATCGGCACCTATATTTGAAATGCCTGTCGGCTTTTATATCTGAAATGCCTATCGGCACCTATTTTACAAAATGCCAATTGGCAACAATATCTGAAATGTTTATCGGCACCTATATCTGAAATGCCTATCGGCACCTATTTTTTAAATGCCTATCGGAAGCTACATCTGAATTGCCTATCAGCACCTATATTTGAAATGCCTATCGGCAACCATATCTGGAATGCCTATCGGCACCTATATTTGAAATGCCTATCGGCTTCTATATCTGAAATGCCTATCGGCACCTATTTTAGAAATGCCAATCGGCAACTATATCTGAAATGCCTATCGGCACCTATATCTGAAATGCCTATCGGCACCTATTTTTGAAATGCGCTTTGGAAACTACATCTGAAATGCCTATCAGCACCTATATTTGAAATGCCTATCGGCAACCATATCTGAAATGCCTATCGACACCTATATTTGAAATACCTATCGGCTTCTATATCTGAAATGCCTATCGGCACCTATTTTTAAAATGCTAATCGGAAACTATATCTGAAATGCCTATCGGCACCTATATCTGAAATGCCTATCGGCACCTATTTTTGAAATGCCTATCGGAAACTACATCTGAAATGCCTATCAGCACCTATATTTGAAATGCCTATCAGCAACCAATACTGGAATGCCTATCGGCACCTATATTTGAAATGCCTATCGGCTTCTATATCTGAAATGCCTATCGGCACCTATTTAAAAATGCCAATCGGCAACTATATCTGAAATGCCTATCGGCACCTATATCTAAAATGCCTATCGGCACCTATTTTTGAAATGCCTATCGGAAACTACATCTGAAATGCCTATCAGCACCTATATTTGAAATGCCTATCGGCAACCATATCTGGAATGTCTATCGGCACCTATATTTGAAATGCCTATCGGCTTCTATATCTGAAATGCCTATCGGCACCTATTTTTAAAATGCCAATCGGCAACTATATCTGTAATGCCTATCGGCACCTATATCTGAAATGCCTATCGGCACCTATTTTTGAAATGCCTATCGGAAACTACATCTGAAATGCCTATCAACACCAATATTTTAAATGCCTATCGGCAACCATATCTGAAATGCCTATCGACACCTATATTTGAAATACCTATCGGCTTCTATATTTGAAATGCCTATCGGCACCTATTTTTAAAATGCCAATCGGCAACTATATCTGAAATGCCTATCGGCACCTATTTTTAAAATGCCAATCGGCAACTATATCTGTAAAGCCTATCGGCACCTATATCTAAAATGCCTATCGGCACCTATTTTTGAAATGCCTATCGGAAACTACATCTGAAATGCCTATCAGCACCTATATTTGAAATGCCTATCGGCAACCATATCTGGAATGTCTATCGGCACCTATATTTGAAATGCCTATCGGCTTCTATATCTGAAATGCCTATCGGCACCTATTTTTAAAATGCCAATCGGCAACTATATCTGAAATGCCTATCGGCACCTATATCTGAAATGCCTATCGGCACCTATTTTTGAAATGCGCTTTGGAAACTACATCTGAAATGCCTATCAGCACCTATATTTGAAATGCCTATCGGCAACCATATCTGAAATGCCTATCGACACCTATATTTGAAATACCTATCGGCTTCTATATCTGAAATGCCTATCGGCACCTATTTTTAAAATGCTAATCGGAAACTATATCTGAAATGCCTATCGGCACCTATATCTGAAATGCCTATCGGCACCTATTTTTGAAATACCTATCGGAAACTACATCTGAAATGCCTATCAGCACCTATATTTGAAATGCCTATCGGCAACCAATACTGGAATGCCTATCGGCACCTATATTTGAAATGCCTATCGGCTTCTATATCTGAAATGCCTATCGGCACCTATTTAAAAATGCCAATCGGCAACTATATCTGAAATGCCTATCGGCACCTATATCTGAAATGCCTATCGGCACCTATTTTTGAAATGCCTATCGGAAACTACATCTGAAATGCTTATCAGCACCTATATTTGAAATGCCTATCGGCAACCATATCTTGAATGCATATCGGCACCTATATTTGAAATGCCTATCGGCTTCAATATCTGAAATGCCTATCGGCTCCTATTTTTAAAATGCCAATCGGCAACTATATCTGAAATGCCTATCGGCACCTATATCTGAAATGCCTGTCGGCACCTATTTTTGAAATGCCTTTCGGAAACTACATCTGAAATGCCTATCGGCACCTATATTTGAAATGCCTATCGGCTTCTATATCTGAAATGCCTATCGGCACCTATTTTTAAAATGCCAATCGGCAACCATATATGAAATGCCTACCGGCACCTATATCTGAAATGCCTATCGGCACCTATTTTTGAAATGCCTTTCGGAAACTACATCTGTAATGCCTATCTGCTCCTATATTTGAAATGCCTATCGGCAACCATATCTGAAATGCCTATCGCCACCTATATTTGAAATACCTATCGGCCTCTATATCTGAAATACCTATCGGCACCTGTTTTTAAAATGCCAATCGGCAACTATATCTGAAATGCCTATCGGCACCTATATCTAAAATGCCTATCGGCACCAATTTTTGAAATGCCTATCGGAATCTACATCTGAAATGCCTATCAGCACCTATATTTGAAATGCCTATCGGCAACTATATCTGGAATGTCTATCGGCACCTATATTTGAAATGCCTATCGGCTTCTATATCTGAAATGCCTGTCGGCACCTATTTTTAAAATGCCAATCGGCAACAATATCTGTAATGCCTATCGGCACCTATATCTGAAATGCCTATCGGCACCTATTTTTGAAATGCCTATCGGAAACTACATCTGAAATGCCTATCAACACCAATATTTGAAATGCCTATCGGCAACCATATCTGAAATGCCTATCGACACCTATATTTGAAATACCTATCGGCTTCTATATTTGAAATGCCTATCGGCTTCTATATCTGAAATGCCTATCGGCACCTATTTTTGAAATGCCTATCCTAAACTACATCTGAAATGCCTATCAGCACCTATATTTGAAATGCCTATCGGCAACCATATCTGGAATGTCTATCGGCACCTATATTTGAAATGCCTATCGGCTTCTATATCTGAAATGCCTATCGGCACCTATTTTTAAAATGCCAATCGGCAACTATATCTGTAATGCCTATCGGCACCTATATCTGAAATGCCTATCGGTACCTATTTTTGAAATGTCTATCGGAAACTACATCTGAAATGCCTATCAGCACCTATATTTGAAGTGCCTATCGGCACCTATTTTTAAAATGCCATTTGGCAACTATATCTAAAATGCCTATCGGCACCTATATCTGAAATGCCTATCGGCACCAATTTTTGAAATGCCTATCGGAAACTACATCTAAAATGCCTTTCAGCACTTATATTTGAAATGCCACTCGGCAACCATATCTGGAATGTCTATCGGCACCTACATTTGAAATGCCTATCGGCTTCTATATCTGAAATGCCTATCGGCACCTATTTTAAAAATGCCAATCGGCAACTATATCTGAAATGCCTATCGGCACCTATATCTGAAATACCTATCGGCACCTATTTTTGAAATGCCTATCGGAAACTACATCTGAAATGCCTATCAGCACCTATATTTGGAATGCCTATCGACAACCATATCTAGAATGCCTATCGACACCTATATTTGAAATGCCTATCGGCTTCTATATCTGAAATGCCTATCGGCACCTATTTTTAAAATGCCTATCGGCAACTATATCTGAGGTGCCTATCGGCACCAATATCTGCAATGCCTATCGGCACCTATTTTTGAAATGCCTATCGAAAACTACATCTGAAATGCCTATCAGCACCTATAATAAAATGCCTATCGGCAACCACATCAGAAATTCCTATCGGCACCTATATCTGAAATGCCTTTCGGCATTTATATCTAAAATGCTTATCGACACCTATATTTGAAATGCCTATCGGCACCTATATTTTAAATGCCTATCGGCGACTATATCTGATATGCCTATCGGCACCTATATCTGAAATGCCTATCGGCACCTATTTTTGAAATGCCTATTGGAAACTACATCTAAAATGCCTATCGGCATCTATTTTTAAAATGCCAATCGGCAACTATATCTTAAATGCCTATCAGCACCTATATTTGAAATGCCTATCGGCAAACATATCTGGAATGCCTATCGGCACATATATTTGAAATGCCTATCGGCTTCTATATCTGAAATGCCTATCGACACCTATTTTTAAAATGCCAATTGGCAACTATATTTGCAATGCCTATCGGCACCTATATCTGAAATGCCTATCGGTACCTATTTTTGAAATGCCTATCGGAAACTACATCTGAAATGCCTATCAGCACTTATATTTGAAATGCCTATCGGCAACCATATCTGGTATGCCTATCGGCACCTATATTTGAAATGCCTATCAGCTTCTATATCTGAAATGCCTATCGGCTTCTATATCTGAAATGTTTATCGGCGCCTATTTTTAAAATGCCAATCGGCAACTATATCTGTAATGCCTATCGGCACCTATATCTGAAATGCCTATCGGCACCTATTTTTGAAATGCCTATCGGAAACTACATCTGAAATGCCTATCAACACCAATATTTAAAATGCCTATCGGCAACCATATCTGAAATGCCTATCGACACCTATATCTGAAATGCCTATCGGTACCTATTTTTGAAATGCCTATCGGAAACTACATCTGAAATGCCTATCAGCACTTATATTTGAAATGCTTATCGGCAACCATATCTGGAATGCTTATCGGCACCTATATTTGAAATGCCTATCGGCTTCTATATCTGAAATGCCTATCGGCACCTATATCTGAATTGCTTATCGGCACCTAAATCTGAAATGCCTATCGGCACCTATTTTTGAAATGCCTTTCGGAAACTACATCTGAAATGCCTATCTGCTCCTATAATGGAAATGCCTATCGGCAACCATATCTGAAATGCCTATCGACACCTATATTTGAAATACCTATCGGCCTCTATATCTGAAATGCCTATCGGCACCTGTTTTTAAAAAGCCAATCGGCAAGTATATCTATAATGCCTATCGGCACCTATATCTGAAGTGCCTATCGGCATCAATTTTTGAAATGCCTATCGGCATCAATTTTTGAAATGCCTATCGGAAACTACATCTAAAATGCCTATCAGCACCTTTATTTGAAATGCCTATCGGCAACCATATCTGGAATGCCTATCGGTACCTATATTTGAAATGCCTATCGGCTTCTATATCTGAAATGCCTATCGGCACCTATTTTTTAAATGCCAATTGGCAACTATATCTGAAATGCCTATCGGCACCTATATCTGAAATGCCTATCGGCACCTATTTTTGAAATGCCTATCGGAAACTACATCTGAAATGCCTATCAGCACCTATATTTGAAATGCCAATCGGCAACCATATATGGTATGCCTATCGGCACCTATATTTGAAATGCCTATCGGCAACCATATGTGGTATGCCTATCGGCACCTATATTTGAAATGCCTATCGGCTTCTATATCTAAAATGCCTATCGGCACCTATTTTTAAAATGCCAATCGGCAACTATATCTGAAATGCCTATCGGCACCTATAACTGAAATGCCTATCGGCACCTATTTTTGAAATGCCTATCGGAAACTACATTTGAAATGCCAATCAGCACCTATATTTGAAATGCCTATCGGCAACTATATCTGAAATGCCTATCGACACCTATATTTGAAATACCTATCGGCTTCTATATCTGAAATGCCTATCGGCACCTATTTTTAAAATGCCAATCGACAACTATATCTGAAATGCCTATCGGCACCTATATCTGAAATCCCTATCGGCACCTATTTCTGAAATGCCTATCGGCACCAATTTTTTAAATGCCTATCGGAAACTACATCTGAAATGCCTATCAGCACCTATATTTGAAATGCGTATCGGCAACCATATCTGAAATGCCTATCGGCACCTATATCTGAAATGCCTATCGACACCTATTTTTGAAATACCTATCGGCACCAATTTTTTAAATGCCTATCGGAAACTACATCTGAAATGCCTATCAGCACCTATATATAAAATGCCTATCGGCAAACATATCTGGAATGCCTATCGGCACCTATAATTGAAATGCCTATCGGCTTCTGTATCTTAGATGCCTATCGGCACCTATTTTTAAAATGCCAATCGACAACTATATCTGAAATGCCTATCGGCACCTATATCTGAAATGCCGATCGGCACCTATTTTTGAAATGCCTATCGGAAACTACATCTGAAATGCCTATCAGCACCTATATTTGAAATGCCTATCGGCAACCATATCTGGAATGCCTATCGGCACCTATATTTGAAATGCCTATCGGCTTCTATATCTGAAATGCCTATCGGCACCTATTTTTAAAATGCCAATCGGCAACTATATCTGAAATGCCTATCGACACCTATATTTGAAATACCTATCGGCTTCTATATCTGAAATGCCTATCGGTACCTATTTTTGAAATGCCTATCGGAAACTACATCTGAAATGCCTATCGGCACCTATTTTTGAAATGCCTATCGGAAACTACATCTGAAATGCCTATCAGCACCTATATTTGAAATGCCTATCGGCAACCATATCTGGAATGCCTATCGGCACCTATATTTGAAAAGCCTATCGGCTTCTATATCTAAAATGCCTATCAGCACCTATTTTTAAAATGCCAATCGGCAACTATATCTGAAATGCCTATCGGTACCTATATCTGAAATGCCTATCGGCACCTATTTTTGAAATGCCTTTCGGAAACTACATCTGAAATGCCTATCAGCACCTATATTTGAAATGCCTATTGGCAACCATATCTAAAATGCCTATCGACACCTATATTTGAAATACCTATCGGCTTCTATATCTGAAATGCCTATCGGCACCTATTTTTAAAATGCCAATCGGCAACTATATCTGAAGTGCCTATCGGCACCTATATCTGAAATGCCTATCGGCACCAATTTTTTAAATGCCTATCGGAAACTACATCTGAAATGCCTATCAGCACCTATATTTGAAATGCCTATCGGCAAACATATCTGGAATGTCTATCGGCACATATATTTGAAATGCCTATCGGCTTCTATATCTAAAATGCCCATCGGCATCTATTTTTAAAATGCCAAACGGCAACTATATCTGAAATGCCTATCGGCACCTATATCTGAAATGCCTATCGGCACCTATTTTTGAAATGCCTATCGGAAATTACATCTGAAATGCCTATCAGCACCTATATTTGAAATGCCTATCGGCAACCATATCTGGAATGCCTATCGGCACCTATATTTGAAATGCATATCGGCTTCTATATCTGAAATGCCTATCGGCACCTATTTTTAAAATGCCAATCGGCAACTATATCTGAAATGCCTATCGGCACATATATCTGAAATGCCTATCGGCACCTATTTTTGAAATGCCTATCGGAAAATACATCTGAAATGCCTATCAGCACCTATATTTGAAATGCCTATCGGCAACCATATCTGGAATGCCTATCGGCACCTATATTTGAAATGCCTATCGGCTTCTATATCTGAAATGCCTATCGGCACCTATTTTTAAAATGCCAATCGGAAACTATATCTGATATGCCTATCGGCACCTATATCTGAAATGCCTATCGGCACCTATTTTTGAAATGCCTATCGGAAACTATATCTGAAATGCCTATCGGCACCTATATCTGAAATGCCTATCGGCACCTATTTTTTTAATTGCCTATCGCAAACTACATCTAAAATGCCTATCAGCACCTATATTTGAAATGCCTATCGGCAACCATATCCGGAATGCCTATCGGCACCTATATTTGAAATGCATATCGGCTTCTATATCTGAAATGCCTATCGGCACCTATTTTTAAAATGCCATTTGGTAACTATATCTGAAATGCCTATCGGCACATATATCTGAAATGCCTATCGGCACCTATTTTTGAAATGCCTATCGGAAACTACATCTGAAATGCCTATCAGCACCTATATTTGAAATGACTATCGGCAACCATATCTGGAATGCCTATCGGCACCTATATTTGAAATGCCTATCGGCTTCTATATCTGAAATGCCTATCATCACCTATTTTTAAAATGCCAATCGGAAACTATATCTGATATGCCTATCGGCACCTATATCTGAAATGCCTATCGGCACCTATTTTTGAAATGCCTATCGGAAACTATATCTGAAATGCCTATCGGCACCTATTTTTTTAATTGCCTATCGGAAACTACATCTGAAATGCCTATCAGCACCTATATTTGAAATGCCTATCGGCAACCATATCTGAAATGCCTATCGACACCTATATTTGAAATACCTATCGGCTTCTATATCTGAAATGCCTATCGGCACCTATTTTCAAAATGCCAATCGGCAACTATATCTGAAATGCCTATCGGCACCTATATCTGAAATGCCTATCGAAACCTATTTTTGAAATGCCTATCGGAAACTACATCTGAAATGCCTATCAGCACTTATATTTGAAATGCCTATCGGCAACCATATCTGGAATGCGTATCAGCACCTATATTTGAAATACCTATCGGCCTCTATATCTGAAATGCCTATCGGCACCTGTTTTTAAAAAGCCAATCGGCAAGTATATCTATAATGCCTATCGGCACCTATATCTGAAGTGCCTATCGGCATCAATTTTTGAAATGCCTATCGGAAACTACATCTAAAATGCCTATCAGCACTTTTATTTGAAATGCCTATCGGCAACCATATCTGGAATGCCTATCGGTACCTATATTTGAAATGCCTATCGGCTTCTATATCTGAAATGCCTATCGGCACCTATTTTTTAAATGCCAATTGGCAACTATATCTGAAATGCCTATCGGCACCTATATCTGAAATGCCTATCGGCACCTATTTTTGAAATGCCTATCGGAAACTACATCTGAAATGCCTATCAGCACTTATATTTGAAATGCCTATCGGCAACCATATATGGTATGCCTATCGGCACCTATATTTGAAATGCCTATCGGCAACCATATGTGGTATGCCTATCGGCACCTATATTTGGAATGCCTATCGGCTTCTATATCTGAAATGCCTATCGGCACCTATTTTTAAAATGCCAATCGGCAACTATATCTGAAATGCCTATCGGCACCTATAACTGAAATGCCTATCGGCACCTATTTTTGAAATGCCTATCGGAAACTACATTTGAAATGCCAATCAGCACCTATATTTGAAATGCCTATCGGCAACCATATCTGAAATGCCTATCGACACCTATATTTGAAATACCTATCGGCTTCTATATCTGAAAAGCCTATCGGCACCTATTTTTAAAATGCCAATCGACAACTATATCTGAAATGCCTATCGGCACCTATATCTGAAATGCCTATCGGCACCTTTTTCTGAAATGCCTATCGGCACCAATTTTTTAAATGCCTATCGGAAACTACATCTGAAATGCCTATCAGCACCTATATTTGAAAATCCTATCGGCAACCATATCTGAAATGCCTATCGGCACCTATATCTGAAATGCCTATCGGCACCTATTTTTGAAATACCTATCGGCACCAATTTTTTAAATGCCTATCGGAAACTACATCTGAAATGCCTATCAGCCCCTATATATAAAATGCCTATCGGCAAACATATCTGGAATGCCTATCGGCACCTATAATTGAAATGCCTATCGGCTTCTGTATCTGAGATGCCTATCGGCACCTATTTTTAAAATGCCAATCGACAACTATATCTGAAATGCCTATCGGCACCTATATCTGAAATGCCGATCGGCACCTATTTTTGAAATGCCTATCGGAAACTACATCTGAAATGCCTATCAGCACCTATATTTGAAATGCCTATCGGCAACCATATCTGGAATGCCTATCGGCACCTATATTTGAAATGCCTATCGGCTTCTATATCTGAGATGCCTATCGGCACCTATTTTTAAAATGCCAATCGGCAACTATATCTGAAATGCCTATCGACACCTATATTTGAAATACCTATCGGCTTCTATATCTGAAATGCCTATCGGCATCAACTTTTGAAATGCCTATCGGAAACTACATCTGAAATGTCTATCAGCACCTATATTTGAAATGCCTATCGGCAAACATATCTGAAATACCTATCGGCACCTATATTTGAAATGCCTATCGGCTTCTATATCTGAAATGCCTATCGACACCTATTTTTAAAATGCCAATTGGCAACGATATCTGAAATGCCTTTCGGCACCTATATCTGAAATGCCTATCGGTACCTATTTTTGAAATGCCTATCGGAAACTACATCTGAAATGCCAATCAGCACCTATATTTGAAATGCCTATCGGCAACCATATCTGGAATGCCTATCGGCACCTATATTTGAAATGCCTATCGGCTTCTATATCTGAAATGCCTATCGGCACCTATTTTTAAAATGCCAATTGGCAACTATATCTGAAATGCCTATCGGCACCTATATCTGAAATGCCTATCGGCACCTATTTTTGAAATGCCTATCGGAAACTACATCTGAAATGCCTATCAGCACCTATATTTGAAATGCCTATCGGCAACCATATCTGGAATGCCTATCGGCACCTATATTTGAAAAGCCTATCGGCTTCTATATCTGAAATGCCTATCGGCACCTATTTTTAAAATGCCAATCGGCAACTATATCTGAAATGCCTATCGGCACCTATATCTGAAATGCCTATCGGCACCTATTTTTGAAATGCCTTTCGGAAACTACATCTGAAATGCCTATCAGCACCTATATTTGAAATGCCTATCGGCAACCATATCTGAAATGCCTATCGACACCTATATTTGAAATACCTATCGGCTTCTATATCTGAAATGCCTATCGGCACCTATTTTTAAAATGCCAATCGGCAACTATATCTGAAGTGCCTATCGGCACCTATATCTGAAATGCCTATCGGCACCAATTTTTTAAATGCCTATCGGAAACTACATCTGAAATTCCTATCAGCACCTATATTTGAAATGCCTATCGGCAACCATATCTGGAATGTCTATCGGCACCTATATTTGAAATGCCTATCGGCTTCTATATCTGAAATGCCCATCGGCATCTATTTTTAAAATGCCAATCGGCAACTATATCTGAAATGCCTATCGGCACCTATATCTGAAATGCCTATCGGCACCTATTTTTGAAATGCCTATCGGAAATTACATCTGAAATGCCTATCAGCACCTATATTTGAAATGCCTATCGGCAACCATATCTGGAATGCCTATCGGCACCTATATTTGAAATGCATATCGGCTTCTATATCTGAAATGCCTATCGGCACCTATTTTTAAAATGCCAATCGGCAACTATATCTGAAATGCCTATCGGCACATATATCTGAAATGCCTATCGGCACCTATTTTTGAAATGCCTATCGGAAAATACATCTGAAATGCCTATCAGCACCTATATTTGAAATGCCTATCGGCAACCATATCTGGAATGCCTATCGGCACCTATATTTGAAGTGCCTATCGGCTTCTATATCTGAAATGCCTATCGGCACCTATTTTTAAAATGCCAATCGGAAACTATATCTGATATGCCTATCGGCACCTATATCTGAAATGCCTATCGGCACCTATTTTTGAAATGCCTATCGGAAACTATATCTGAAATGCCTATCGGCACCTATATCTGAAATGCCTATCGGCACCTATTTTTTTAATTGCCTATCGCAAACTACATCTGAAATGCCTATCAGCACCTATATTTGAAATGCCTATCGGCAACCATATCCGGAATGCCTATCGGCACCTATATTTGAAATGCATATCGGCTTCTATATCTGAAATGCCTATCGGCACCTAATTTTAAAATGCCATTTGGTAACTATATCTGAAATGCCTATCGGCACATATATCTGAAATGCCTATCGGCACCTATTTTTGAAATGCCTATCGGAAACTACATCTGAAATGCCTATCAGCACCTATATTTGAAATGCCTATCGGCAACCATATCTGGAATGCCTATCGGCACCTATATTTGAAATGCCTATCGGCTTCTATATCTGAAATGCCTATCATCACCTATTTTTAAAATGCCAATCGGAAACTATATCTGATATGCCTATCGGCACCTATATCTGAAATGCCTATCGGCACCTATTTTTGAAATGCCTATCGGAAACTATATCTGAAATGCCTATCGGCACCTATTTTTTTAATTGCCTATCGGAAACTACATCTGAAATGCCTATCAGAACCTATATTTGAAATGCCTATCGGCAACCATATCTGAAATGCCTATCGACACCTATATTTGAAATACCTATCGGCTTCTATATCTGAAATGCCTATCGGCACCTATTTTCAAAATGCCAATCGGCAACTATATCTGAAATGCCTATCGGCACCTATATCTGAAATGCCTATCGAAACCTATTTTTGAAATGCCTATCGGAAACTACATCTGAAATGCCTATCAGCACTTATATTTGAAATGCCTATCGGCAACCATATCTGGAATGCCTATCAGCACCTATATTTGAAATGCCTATCGGTTTCTATATCTGAAATGCCTATCGGCACCTATTTTTAAAATGCCAATCGGCAACTATATCCGAAATGCCTACCGGCACCTATATCTGAAATGCCTATCGGCACCTATTTTTGAAATGCCTTTCGGAAACTACATCTGAAATGCCCATTAGCACCTATATTTGAAATGCTTATCGGCAACCATATCTGGAATGTCTATCGGCACCTATATTTGAAATGCCTATCGGCTTCTATATCTGAAATGCCTATCGGCACCTATTTTTAAAATGCCAATCGGCAACTATATCTGTAATGCCTATCGGCACCTATATCTGAAATGCCTATCGGCACCTATTTTTAAAATGCCAATCGGCAACTATATCTGAAATGCCTACCGGCACCTATTTTTTTAATTGCCTATCGGAAACTACATCTAAAATGCCTATCGGCACCTATTTTTAAAATGCCAATCGGCAACTATATCTGAAATGCCTATCGGCACCTATATCTGAAATGCCTATCGGCACCTATTTTTGAAATGCGCATCGGAAACTACATCTGAAATGCCTATCAGCACCTATATTTGAAATGCCTATCGGCAACCATATCTGAAATGCCTATCGACACCTATATTTGAAATACCTATCGGCTTCTATATCTGAAATGCCTATCGGCACCTATTTGAAAATGCTAATCGGAAACTATATCTGAAAACCTATCGGCACCTATATCTGAAATGCCTATCGGCACCTATTTTTGAAATGCCTATCGGAAACTACATCTGAAATGCCTATCAGCACCTATATTTGAAATGCCTATCGGCAACCAATACTGGAATGCCTATCGGCACCTATATTTGAAATGCCTATCGGCTTCTATATCTGAAATGCCTATCGGCACCTATTTAAAAATGCCAATCGGCAACTATATCTGAAATGCCTATCGGCACCTATATCTAAAATGCCTATCGGCACCTATTTTTGAAATGCCTAACGGAAACTACATCTGAAATGCCTATCAGCACCTATATTTGAAATGCCTATCGGCAACCATATCTGGAATGTCTATCGGCACCTATATTTGAAATGCCTATCGGCTTCTATATCTGAAATGCCTATCGGCACCTATTTTTAAAATGCCAATCGGCAACTATATCTGTAATGCCTATCGGCACCTATATCTGAAATGCCTATCGGCACCTATTTTTGAAATGCCTATCGGAAACTACATCTGAAATGCCTATCAACACCAATATTTGAAATGCCTATCGGCAACCATATCTGAAATGTCTATCGACACCTATATTTGAAATACCTATCGGCTTCTATATTTGAAATGCCTATCGGCACCTATTTTTAAAATGCTAATCGGCAACTATATCTGAAATGCCTACCGGCACCTATATCTGAAATGCCTATCGGCACCTATATCTGAAATGCCTATCGGCACCAATTTTTGAAATGCCTATCGGAAACTACATCTTAAATTCCTATCAGCACCTATATTTGAAATGCCTATCGGCTTCTATATCTACAATGCCTATCGGCACCTATTTTTAAAATGCCTATCGGAAACTGCATCTGAAATGCCTATCAGCACCTATATTTGAAATGCCTATCGGCAACCATATCTGGAATGTCTATCGGCACCTATATTTGAAATGCCTATCGACTTCTATATCTGAAATGCCTATCGGCACCTATTTTTAAAATGCCAATCGGCAACTATATCTGTAATGCCTATCGGCACCTATATCTGAAATGCCTATCGGCACCTATTTTTGAAATGCCTATCGGAAACTACATCTGAAATGCCTATTAGCACCTATATTTGAAATGCCTATCGGCAACCATATCTGGAATGTCTATCGGCACCTATATTTGAAATGCCTATCGGCTTCTATATCTGAAATCCCTATCGGCACCTTTTTTTGAAATGCTAATCGGCAACTATATCTGGAATGCCTATCGGCACCTATATCTGAAATGCCTATCGGCACCAATTTTTGAAATGCCTATCGGAAACTACATCCTAAATGCCTATCAGCACCTATATTTGAAATGCCTATCGGCACCTATTTTTAAAATGCCAATCGGCAACTATATCTGAAATGCCTATCGGCACCTATATCTGAAATGCCTATCGGCACCAATTTTTGAAATGCCTATCGGAAACTACATCTGAAATGCCTTTCAGCACTTATATTTGAAATGCCACTCGGCAACCATATCTGGAATGCCTATCGGCACCTACATTTGAAATGCCTATCGGCTTCTATATCTGAAATGCCTATCGGCACCTATTTTAAAAATGCCAATCGGCAACTATATCTGAAATGCCTATCGGCACCTATATCTGAAATGCCTATCGGCACCTATTTTTGAAATGCCTATCGGAAACTACATCTGAAATGCCTATCAGCACCTATATTTGAAATGCCTATCGGCAACCATATCTGGAATGTCTATCGGCACCTATATTTGAAATGCCTATCGGCTTCTATATCTGAAATGCCCATCGGCATCTATTTTTAAAATGCCAATCGGCAACTATATCTGAAATGCCTATCGGCACCTATATCTGAAATGCCTATCGGCACCTATTTTTGAAATGCTTATCGGAAATTACATCTGAAATGCCTATCAGCACCTATATTTGAAATGCCTATCGGCAACCATATCTGGAATGCCTATCGGCACCTATATTTGAAATGCATATCGGCTTCTATATCTGAAATGCCTATCGGCACCTATTTTTAAAATGCCAATCGGCAACTATATCTGAAATGCCTATCGGCACCTATATCTGAAATGCCTATCGGCACCTATTTTTTTAATTGCCTATCGGAAACTACATCTGAAATGCCTATCAGCAAATATATTTGAAATGCCTATGGGCAACCATATCTGAAATGCCTATCGACACCTATATTTGAAATACCTATCGGCTTCTATATCTGAAATGCCTATCGGCACCTATTTTCAAAATGCCAATCGGCAACTATATCTGAAATGCCTATCGGCACCTATTTTTGAAATGCCTTTGGGAAACTACATCTGAAATGCCTATCTGCTCCTATATTTGAAATGCCTATCGGCAACCATATCTGAAGTGCCTATCGCCACCTATATTTGAAATACCTATCGGCCTCTATATCTGAAATACATATCGGCACCTGTTTTTAAAATGCCAATCGGCAACTATATCTGAAATGCCTATCGGCACCTATATCTGACATGCCTATCGGCATCAATTTTTGAAATGCCTATCGGAAACTACATTAAAAATGCCTATCAGCACCTATATTTGAAATGCCTATCGGCAACCATATCTGGAATGCCTATCGGCACCTATATTTCAAATGCCTGTCGGCTTCTATATCTGAAATGCCTATCGGCACCTATTTTACAAAATGCCAATTGGCAACAATATCTGAAATGCCTATCGGCACCTATATCTGAAATGCCTATCGGCACCTATTTTTGAAATGCCTATCGGAAGCTACATCTGAAATGCCTATCAGCACCTATATTTGAAATGCCTATCGGCAACCATATCTGGAATGCCTATCGGCACCTATATTTGAAATGCCTATCGGCTTCTATATCTGAAATGCCTATCGGCACCTATTTTTAAAATGCCAATCGGCAACTATATCTGAAATGCCTATCGGCACCTATATCTGAAATGCCTATCGGCACCAGTTTTTGAAATGCCTGTCGGAAACTACATCTGAAATGCCTATCAGCACCTATATTTGAAACGCCTATCGGCAACCATATCTGAAATGCCTATTGACACCTATATTTGAAATACCTATCGGCTTCTATATCTGAAATGCCTATCGGCACCTATTTTTAAAATGCCAATCGGTAACTGTATCTGAAATGCCTATCGGCACCTATATCTGAAATGCCTATCGGCACCAATTTTTGAAATGCCTATCGGAAACTACATATGGAATGCCTATCAGCACCTATATTTGAAATGCCTATCGGCAACCATATCTGGAATGCCTATCGGCACCTATATTTGAAATGCCTATCGGCTTCTATATCTGAAATGCCTATCGACACCTATTTTTAAAATGCCAATCGGCAACTATATCTGAAATGCCTATCGGCACCTATATCTGAAATGCCTATCGGCACCTATTTTTGAAATGCGCTTTGGAAACTACATCTGAAATGCCTATCAGCACCTATATTTGAAATGCCTATCGGCAACCATATCTGAAATGCCTATCGACACCTATATTTGAAATACCTATCGGCTTCTATATCTGAAATGCCTATCGGCACCTATTTTTAAAATGCTAATCGGAAACTATATCTGAAATGCCTATCGGCACCTATATCTGAAATGCCTATCGGCACCTATTTTTGAAATGCCTATCGGAAACTACATCTGAAATGCCTATCAGCACCTATATTTGAAATGCCTATCGGCAACCAATACTGGAATGCCTATCGGCAACTATATTTGAAATGCCTATCGGCTTCTATATCTGAAATGCCTATCGGCACCTATTTAAAAATGCCAATCGGCAACTATATCTGAAATGCCTATCGGCACCTATATCTAAAATGCCTATCGGCACCTATTTTTGAAATGCCTATCGGAAACTACATCTGAAATGCCTATCAGCACCTATATTTGAAATGCTTATCGGCAACCATATCTGGAATGTCTATCGGCACCTATATTTGAAATGCCTATCGGCTTCTATATCTGAAATGCCTATCGGCACCTATTTTTAAAATGCCAATCGGCAACTATATCTGTAATGCCTATCGGCACATATATCTGAAATGCCTATCGGCACCTATTTTTGAAATGCCTATCGGAAACTACATCTGAAATGCCTATCAACACCAATATTTGAAATGCCTATCGGCAACCATATCTGAAATGCCTATCGACACCTATATTTGAAATACCTATCGGCTTCTATATTTGAAATGCCTATCGGCACCTATTTTTAAAATGCCAATCATCAACTATATCTGAAATGCCTATCGGCACCTATATCTGAAATGCCTATCGGCACCTATATCTGAAATGCCTATCAGCACCAATTTTTGAAATGCCTATCGGAAACTACATCTGAAATGCCTATCAGCACCTATGTTTGAAATGCCTATCGGCAACCATATCTGGAATGTCTATCGGCACCTATATTTGAAATGCCTATCGGCTTCTATATCTGAAATGCCTATCGGCACCTATTTTTAAAATGCCAATCGGCAACTATATCTGGAATACCTATCGCCACCTATATCTGAAATGCCTATCGGCACCTATTTTTGAAATGCCTATCGGAAACTACATCTGAAATGCCTATCAGCACCTATATTTGAAATGCCTATCGGCAACCATATCTGGAATGTCTATCGGCACCTATATTTGAAATGCCTATCGGCTTCTATATCTGAAATGCCTATCGGCACCTTTTTTTAAAATTCCAATCGGCAACTATATCTGAAATGCCTATCGGCACCTATATCTGAAATGCCTATCGGCACCAATTTTTGAAATGCCTATCGGAAACTACATCTGAAATGCCTATCAGCACCTATATTTGAAATGCCTATCGGCACCTATTTTTAAAATGCCAATCGGCAACTATATCTGAAATGCCTATCGGCACCTATATCTGAAATGCCTATCGGCACCAATTTTTGAAATGCCAATCGGAAACTACATCTGAAATGCCTTTCAGCACTTATATTTGAAATGCCACTCGGCAACCATATCTGGAATGCCTATCGGCACCTACATTTGAAATGCCTATCGGCTTCTATATCTGAAATGCCTATCGGCACCTATTTTAAAAATGCCAATCGGCAACTATATCTGAAATGCCTATCGGCACCTATATCTGAAATGCCTATCGGCACATATTTTTGAAATGCCTATCGGAAACTACATCTGAAATGCCTATCAGCACCTATATTTGGAATGCCTATCGGCAACCATATCTGGAATGCCTATCGGCACCTATATTTGAAATGCCTATCGGCTTCTATATCTGAAATGCCTATCGGCACCTATTTTTAAAATGCCTATCGGCAACTATATCTGAAGTGCCTATCGGCACCAATATCTGAAATGCCTATCGGCACCTATTTTTGAAATGCCTATCGAAAACTACATCTGAAATGCCTATCAGCACCTATATTAGAAATGCCTATCGACAACCACATCAGAAATTCCTATCGGCACCTATATCTGAAATGCCTTTCGGCATTTATATCTAAAATGCTTATCGACACCTATATTTGAAATGCCTATAGGCACCTATATTTTAAATGCCTATCGGCAACTATATCTGATATGCCTATCGGCACCTATATCTGAAATGCCTACCGGCACCTATTTTTGAAATGCCTATTGGAAACTACATCTAAAATGCCTATCGGCATCTATTTTTAAAATGCCAATCGGCAACTATATCTTAAATGCCTATCAGCACCTATATTTGAAATGCCTATCGGCAACCATATCTGGAATGCCTATCGGCACATATATTTGAAATGCCTATCGGCTTCTATATCTGAAATGCCTATCGACACCTATTTTTAAAATGCCAATTGGCAACTATATCTGCAATGTCTATCGGCACCTATATCTGAAATGCCTATCGGTACCTATTTTTGAAATGCCTATCGGAAACTACATCTGAAATGCCTATCAGCACATATATTTGAAATGCCTATCGGCAACCATATCTGGAATGCCTATCGGCACCTATATTTGAAATGCCTATCGGCTTCTATATCTGAAATGCCTATCGGCACCTATTTTTAAAATGCCAATTCGCAACTATATCTGAAATGCCTATCGGCACCTATTTTTGAAATGCCTATCGGAAAATACATCTGAAATGCCTATCAGCACCTATATTTGAAATGCCTATCGGCAACCATATCTGGAATGCCTATCGGCACCTATATTTGAAATGCCTATCGGCTTCTATATCTGAAATGCCTATCGGCACCTATTTTTAAAATGCCAATAGGAAACTATATCTGATATGCCTATCGGCACCTATATCTGAAATGCCTATCGGCACCTATTTTTGAAATGCCTATCGGAAACTATATCTGAAATGCCTAACGGCACCTATATCTGAAATGCCTATCGGCACCTATTTTTTTAATTGCCTATCGCAAACTACATCTGAAATGCCTATCAGCACCTATATTTGAAATGCCTATCGGCAACCATATCCGGAATGCCTATCGGCACCTATATTTGAAATGCATATCGGCTTCTATATCTGAAAAGCCTATCGGCACCTATTTTTAAAATGCCATTTGGTAACTATATCTGAAATGCCTATCGGCACATATATCTGAAATGCCTATCGGCACCTATTTTTGAAATGCCTATCGGAAACTACATCTGAAATGCCTATCAGCACCTATATTTGAAATGACTATCGGCAACCATATCTGGAATGCCTATCGGCACCTATATTTGAAATGCCTATCGGCTTCTATATCTGAAATGCCTATCATCACCTATTTTTAAAATGCCAATCGGAAACTATATCTGATATGCCTATCGGCACCTATATCTGAAATGCCTATCGGCACCTATTTTTGAAATGCCTATCGGAAACTATATCTGAAATGCCTATCGGCACCTATTTTTTTAATTGCCTATCAGAAACTACATCTGAAATGCCTATCAGCACCTATATTTGAAATGCCTATCGGCAACCATATCTGAAATGCCTATCGACACCTATATTTGAAATACCTATCGGCTTCTATATCTGAAATGCCTATCGGCACCTATTTTCAAAATGCCAATCGGCAACTATATCTGAAATGCCTATCGGCACCTATATCTGAAATGCCTATCGAAACCTATTTTTGAAATGCCTATCGGAAACTACATCTGAAATGCCTATCAGCACTTATATTTGAAATGCCTATCGGCAACCATATCTGGAATGCGTATCAGCACCTATATTTGAAATACCTATCGGCCTCTATATCTGAAATGCCTTCGGCACCTGTTTTTAAAAAGCCAATCGGCAAGTATATCTATAATGCCTATCGGCACCTATATCTGAAGTGCCTATCGGCATCAATTTTTGAAATGCCTATCGGAAACTACATCTAAAATGCCTATCAGCACCTTTATTTGAAATGCCTATCGGCAACCATATCTGGAATGCCTATCGGTACCTATATTTGAAATGCCTATCGGCTTCTATATCTGAAATGCCTATCGGCACCTATTTTTTAAATGCCAATTGGCAACTATATCTGAAATGCCTATCGGCACCTATATCTGAAATGCCTATCGGCACCTATTTTTGAAATGCCTATCGGAAACTACATCTGAAATGCCTATCAGCACTTATATTTGAAATGCCTATCGGCAACCATATATGGTATGCCTATCGGCACCTATATTTGAAATGCCTATCGGCAACCATATGTGGTATGCCTATCGGCACCTATATTTCGAATGCCTATCGGCTTCTATATCTGAAATGCCTATCGGCACCTATTTTTAAAATGCCAATCGGCAACTATATCTGAAATGCCTATCGGCACCTATAACTGAAATGCCTATCGGCACCTATTTTTGAAATGCCTATCGGAAACTACATTTGAAATGCCAATCAGCACCTATATTTGAAATGCCTATCGGCAACCATATCTGAAATGCCTATCGACACCTATATTTGAAATACCTATCGGCTTCTATATCTGAAAAGCCTATCGGCACCTATTTTTAAAATGCCAATCGACAACTATATCTGAAATGCCTATCGGCACCTATATCTGAAATGCCTATCGGCACCTATTTTTGAAATGCCTATCGGAAACTACATCTGAAATGCCTATCAGCACTTATATTTGAAATGCCTATCGGCAACCATATATGGTATGCCTATCGGCACCTATATTTGAAATGCCTATCGGCAACCATATGTGGTATGCCTATCGGCACCTATATTTGGAATGCCTATCGGCTTCTATATCTGAAATGCCTATCGGCACCTATTTTTAAAATGCCAATCGGCAACTATATCTGAAATGCCTATCGGCACCTATAACTGAAATGCCTATCGGCACCTATTTTTGAAATGCCTATCGGAAACTACATTTGAAATGCCAATCAGCACCTATTTTTGAAATGCCTATCGGCAACCATATCTGAAATGCCTATCGACACCTATATTTGAAATACCTATCGGCTTCTATATCTGAAAAGCCTATCGGCACCTATTTTTAAAATGCCAATCGACAACTATATCTGAAATGCCTATCGGCACCTATATCTGAAATGCCTATCGGCACCTTTTTCTGAAATGCCTATCGGCACCAATTTTTTAAATGCCTATCGGAAACTACATCTGAAATGCCTATCAGCACGTATATTTGAAAATCCTATCGGCAACCATATCTGAAATGCCTATCGGCACCTATATCTGAAATGCCTATCGGCACCTATTTTTGAAATACCTATCGGCACCAATTTTTTAAATGCCTATCGGAAACTACATCTGAAATGCCTATCAGCACCTATATATAAAATGCCTATCGGCAAACATATCTGGAATGCCTATCGGCACCTATAATTGAAATGCCTATCGGCTTCTGTATCTGAGATGCCTATCGGCACCTATTTTTAAAATGCCAATCGACAACTATATCTGAAATGCCTATCGGCACCTATATCTGAAATGCCGATCGGCACCTATTTTTGAAATGCCTATCGGAAACTACATCTGAAATGCCTATCAGCACCTATATTTGAAATGCCTATCGGCAACCATATCTGGAATGCCTATCGGCACCTATATTTGAAATGCCTATCGGCTTCTATATCTGAGATGCCTATCGGCACCTATTTTTAAAATGCCAATCGGCAACTATATCTGAAATGCCTATCGACACCTATATTTGAAATACCTATCGGCTTCTATATCTGAAATGCCTATCGGCATCAACTTTTGAAATGCCTATCGGAAACTACATCTGAAATGTCTATCAGCACCTATATTTGAAATGCCTATCGGCAAACATATCTGAAATACCTATCGGCACCTATATTTGAAATGCCTATCGGCTTCTATATCTGAAATGCCTATCGACACCTATTTTTAAAATGCCAATTGGCAACGATATCTGAAATGCCTTTCGGCACCTATATCTGAAATGCCTATCGGTACCTATTTTTGAAATGCCTATCGGAAACTACATCTGAAATGCCTATCAGCACTTATATTTGAAATGCCTATCGGCAACCATATCTGGAATGCCTATCGGCACCTATATTTAAAATGGCTATCAGCTTCTATATATGAAATGCCTATGGGCACCTATTTTTAAAATGCCAATCGGCAACTATATCTGAAATGCCTATCGGCAACTATATCTAAAATGCCTATCGGCACCTATTTTTGAAATGCCTTTCGGAAACTACATCTGAAATGCCTATCTGCTCCTATATTTGAAATGCCTATCGGCAACCATATCTGAAATGCTAATCATCGACCCCTATATTTGAAATACCTATCGGCCTCTATATCTGAAATGCCTGTCGGCACCTGTTTTTAAAATGCCAATCGGCAACTATATCTGAAATGCCTATCGGCACCTATATCTGAAATGCCTATCGGCATCAATTTTTGAAATGCCTATCGGAAACTACATCTAAAATGCCAATCAGCACCTATATTTGAAATGCCTATCGGCAACCATATCTGGAATGCCTATCGGCACCTATATTTGAAATGCCTATCGGCTTCTATATCTGAAATGCCTATCGGCACCTATTTTTAAAATGCCAATTGGCAACTATATCTGAAATGCCTATCGGCACCTATATCTGAAATGCCTATCGGCACCTATTTTTGAAATGCCTATCGGAAACTACATCTGAAATGCCTATCAGCACCTATATTTGAAATGCCTATCGGCAACCATATCTGGAATGCCTATCGGCACCTATATTTGAAAAGCCTATCGGCTTCTATATCTGAAATGCCTATCGGCACCTATTTTTAAAATGCCAATCGGCAACTATATCTGAAATGCCTATCGGCACCTATATCTGAAATGCCTATCGGCACCTATTTTTGAAATGCCTTTCGGAAACTACATCTGAAATGCCTATCAGCACCTATATTTGAAATGCCTATCGGCGACCATATCTGAAATGCCTATCGACACCTATATTTGAAATACCTATAGGCTTCTATATCTGAAATGCCTATCGGCACCTATTTTTAAAATGCCAATCGGCAACTATATCTGAAGTGCCTATCGGCACCTATATCTGAAATGCCTATCGGCACCAATTTTTTAAATGCCTATCGGAAACTACATCTGAAATTCCTATCAGCACCTATATTTGAAATGCCTATCGGCAACCATATCTGGAATGTCTATCGGCACCTATATTTGAAATGCCTATCGGCTTCTATATCTGAAATGCCCATCGGCATCTATTTTTAAAATGCCAATCGGCAACTATATCTGAAATGCCTATCGGCACCTATATCTGAAATGCCTATCGGCACCTATTTTTGAAATGCCTATCGGAAATTACATCTGAAATGCCTATCAGCACCTATATTTGAAATGCCTATCGGCAACCATATCTGGAATGCCTATCGGCACCTATATTTGAAATGCATATCGGCTTCTATATCTGAAATGCCTATCGGCACCTATTTTTAAAATGCCAATCGGCAACTATATCTGAAATGCCTATCGGCACATATATCTGAAATGCCTATCGGCACCTATTTTTGAAATGCCTATCGGAAAATACATCTGAAATGCCTATCAGCACCTATATTTGAAATGCCTATCGGCAACCATATCTGGAATGCCTATCGGCACCTATATTTAAATGCCTATCGGCTTCTATATCTGAAATGCCTATCGGCACCTATTTTTAAAATGCCAATCGGAAACTATATCTGATATGCCTATCGGCACCTATATCTGAAATGCCTATCGGCACCTATTTTTGAAATGCCTATCGGAAACTATATCTGAAATGCCTATCGGCACCTATATCTGAAATGCCTATCGGCACCTATTTTTTTAATTGCCTATCGCAAACTACATCTGAAATGCCTATCAGCACCTATATTTGAAATGCCTATCGGCAACCATATCCGGAATGCCTATCGGCACCTATATTTGAAATGCATATCGGCTTCTATATCTGAAATGCCTATCGGCACCTAATTTTAAAATGCCATTTGGTAACTATATCTGAAATGCCTATCGGCACATATATCTGAAATGCCTATCGGCACCTATTTTTGAAATGCCTATCGGAAACTACATCTGAAATGCCTATCAGCACCTATATTTGAAATGCCTATCGGCAACCATATCTGGAATGCCTATCGGCACCTATATTTGAAATGCCTATCGGCTTCTATATCTGAAATGCCTATCATCACCTATTTTTAAAATGCCAATCGGAAACTATATCTGATATGCCTATCGGCACCTATATCTGAAATGCCTATCGGCACCTATTTTTGAAATGCCTATCGGAAACTATATCTGAAATGCCTATCGGCACCTATTTTTTTTATTGCCTATCGGAAACTACATCTGAAATGCCTATCAGAACCTATATTTGAAATGCCTATCGGCAACCATATCTGAAATGCCTATCGACACCTATATTTCAAATACCTATCGGCTTCTATATCTGAAATGCCTATCGGCACCTATTTTCAAAATGCCAATCGGCAACTATATCTGAAATGCCTATCGGCACCTATATCTGAAATGCCTATCGAAACCTATTTTTGAAATGCCTATCGGAAACTACATCTGAAATGCCTATCAGCACTTATATTTGAAATGCCTATCGGCAACCATATCTGGAATGCCTATCAGCACCTATATTTGAAATGCCTATCGGTTTCTATATCTGAAATGCCTATCGGCACCTATTTTTAAAATGCCAATCGGCAACTATATCCGAAATGCCTACCGGCACCTATATCTGAAATGCCTATCGGCACCTATTTTTGAAATGCCTTTCGGAAACTACATCTGAAATGCCTATTAGCACCTATATTTGAAATGCCTATCGGCAACCATATCTGGAATGTCTATCGGCACCTATATTTGAAATGCCTATCGGCTTCTATATCTGAAATGCCTATCGGCTTCTATATCTGAAATGTTTATCGGCACCTATTTTTAAAATGCCAATCGGCAATTATATCTGTAATGCCTATCGGCACCTATATCTAAATGCCTATCGGCACCTATTTTTGAAATGCCTATCGGAAACTACATCTGAATTGCCTATCAACACCAATATTTGAAATGCCTATCGGCAACCATATCTGAAATGCCTATCGGCACCTATATCTGAAATGCCTATCGGCACCTATTTTTGAAATGCCTATCGGAAACTACATCTGAATTGCCTATCAACACCAATATTTGAAATGCCTATCGGCAACCATATCTGGAATGTCTATCGGCACCTATATTTGAAATGCCTATCGGCTTCTATATCTGAAATGCCTATCGGCTTCTATATCTGAAATGTTTATCGGCACCTATTTTTAAAATGCCAATCGGCAATTATATCTGTAATGCCTATCGGCACCTATATCTGAAATGCCTATCGGCACCTATTTTTGAAATGCCTATCGGAAACTACATCTGGATTGCCTATCAACACCAATATTTGAAATGCCTATCGGCAACCATATCTGAAATGCCTATCGGCACCTATATCTGAAATGCCTATCGGCACCTATTTTTGAAATGCCTATCGGAAACTACATCTGAAATGCCTATCAGCACCTATATTTGGAATGCCTATCGGCAACCATATTTGGAATGCCTATCGGCACCTATATTTGAAATGCCTATCGGCTTCAATATCTGAAATGCCTATCGGCACCTATTATTAAAAAGCCTATCGGCAACTATATCTGAAGTGCCTATCGGCACCAATATTTGAAATGCCTATCGGCACCTATTTTTGAAATGCCTATCGAAAACTACATCTGAAATGTCTATCAGCACCTATATTTGAATTGCCTATCGGCAACCATATCTGGAATGCCTATTGGCACCTATATTTGAAATGCCTATCGGCTTCTATATCTGAAATGCCTATCGACACCTATTTTAAAAATGCCAATTGGCAACTATATCTGCAATGCCTATCGGCACCTATATCTGAAATGCCTATCGGTACCTATTTTTGAAATGCCTATCGGAAACTACATCTGAAATGCCTATCAGCACTTATATTTAAAATGCCTATCGGCAACCATATCTGGAATGCCTATTGGCACCTATTTTTAAAATGCCAATCGGCAACTATATCTGAAATGCCTATCGGCACCTATATCTGAAATGCCTATCGGCACCTATTTTTGTAATGCCTTTCGGAAACTACATCTGAAATGCCTATCTGCTCCTATATTTGAAATACCTATCGGCTTCAATATCTGAAATGCCTATCGGCACCTGTTTTTAAAATGCCAATCGGCAACTATATCTGAAATGCCTATCGGCACCTATATCTGAAATGCCTATCGGCATCAATTTTTTAAATGCCTATCGGAAACTACATCTAAAATGCCTATCAGCACCTATATTTGAAATGCCTATAGGCAACCATATCTGGAATGCCCATCGGCACCTATATTAGAAATGCCTATCGGCTTCTATATCTGAAATGCCTTTTGGCACTTATTTTTAAAATGCCAATTGGCAACTATATCTGAAATGCCTATCGGCAACTATATCTGAAATGCCTATCGGCACCTATTTTTGAAATGCCTATCGGAAACTACATCTGAAATGCCTATCAGCACCTATATTTGAAATGCCTATCGGCAACCATATCTGGGATGCCTATCGGCACCTATATTTGAAATGCCTATTGGCTTCTATAAATGAAATGCCTATCGGCACCTATTTTTAAAATGCCAATCGGCAACTATATCTGAAATGCCTATCGGCACCTATATCTGAAATGCCTATCGGCACCAATTTTTGAAATGCCTATCGGAAACTACATCTGAAATGCCTATCAGCACCTATATTTGAAATGCCTATCGGCAACCATATCTTGAATGCTTATCGGCACCTATATTTGAAATGCCTATCGGCTTCAATATCTGAAATGCCTATCGGCTCCTATTTTTAAAATGCCAATCGGCAACTATATCTGAAATGCCTATCGGCACCAATATCTGAAATGCCTATCGGCACCTATTTTTGAAATGCCTATCGGAAACTACATCTGAAATGCCTATCAGCACCTATATTTAAAATGCCTATCGGCAACCATATCTGGAATGCCTATCGGCACCTATATTTGAAATGCCTATCGGCTTCTATATCTGAAATGCCTATCGGCACCTATTTTCAAAATGCCAATCGGCAACTATATCTGAAATGCCTATCGGCACCTATATCTGAAATGCCTATCGAAACCTATTTTTGAAATGCCTATCGGAAACTACATCTGAAATGCCTATCAGCACTTATATTTGAAATGCCTATCGGCAACCATATCTGGAATGCCTATCAGCACCTATATTTGAAATGCCTATCGGCTTCTATATCTGAAATGCCTATCGGCACCTATATCTGAAATGCCTATCGGCACCTATTTTTGAAATGCCTTTCGGAAACTACATCTGAAATGCCTATCTGCTCCTATATTTATAATGCCTATCGGCAACCATATCTGAAATGCCTATCGCCACCTATATTTGAAATACCTTTCGGCCTCTATATCTGAAATACCTATCGGCACCTGTTTTTAAAATGCCAATCGGCAACTATATCTGAAATGCCTATCGGCACCTATATCTGACATGCCTATCGGCATCAATTTTTGAAATGCCTATCGGAAACTACATTAAAAATGCCTATCAGCACCTATATTTGAAATGTCTATCGGCAACCATATCTGGAATGCCTATCGGCACCTATATTTGTAATGCCTGTCGGCTTCTCTATCTGAAATGCCTATCGGCACCTATTTTACAAACTGCCAATTGGCAACAATATCTGAAATGCCTATCGGCACCTATATCTGAAATGCCTATCGGCACCTATTTTTGAAATGCCTATCGGAAGCTACATCTGAAATGCCTATCAGCACCTATATTTGAAATGCCTATCGGCAACCATATCTGGAATGCCTATCGGCACCTGTATTTGAAATGCCTATCGGCACCAGTTTTTGAAATGCCTGTCGGAAACTACATCTGAAATGCCAATCGGCAACTATATCTGAAATGCCTATCGGCACCTATATCTGAAATGCCTATCGGCACCAGTTTTTGAAATGCCTGTCGGAAACTACATCTGAAATGCCTATCAGCACCTATATTTGAAACGCCTATCGGCAACCATACCAGAAATGCCTATTGACACCTATATTTGAAATACCTATCGGCTTCTATATCTGAAATGCCTATCGGCACCTATATTTGAAATGCCTATCGGCTTCTATATCTGAAATGCCTATCGACACCTATTTTTAAAATGCCAATCGGCAACTATATCTGAAATGCCTATCGGCACCTATATCTGAAATGCCTATCGGCACCTATTTTTGAAATGCGCATCGGAAACTACATCTGAAATGCCTATCAGCACCTATATTTGAAATGCCTATCGGCAACCATATCTGAAATGCCTATCGACACCAATATTTGAAATACCTATCGGCTTCTATAACTGAAATGCCTATCGGCACCTATTTGAAAATGCTAATCGGAAACTATATCTGAAATGCCTATCGGCACCTATATCTGAAATGCCTATCGGCACCTATTTTTGAAATGCCTATCGGAAACTACATCTGAAATGCCTATCAGCACCTATATTTGAAATGCCTATCGGCAACCAATACTGGAATGCCTATCGGCACCCATATTTGAAATGCCTATCGGCTTCTATATATGAAATGCATATCGGCACCTATTTAGAAATGCCAATCGGCAACTATATCTGAAATGCCTATCGGCACCTATATCTTAAATGCCTATCGGCACCTATTTTTTAAATGCCTATCGGAAACTACATCTGAAATGCCTATCAGCACCTATATTTGAAATGCCTATCGGCAACCATATCTGGAATGTCTATCGGCACCTATATTTGAAATGCCTATCGGCTTCTATATCTGAAATGCCTAACGGCACCTATTTTTAAAATGCCAATCGGCAACTATATCTGTAAAGCCTATCGGCACCTATATCTGAAATGCCTATCGGCACCTATTTTTGAAATGCCTATCGGAAACTACATCTGAAATGCCTATCAACACCAATATTTGAAATGCCTATCGGCAACCATATCTGAAATGCCTATCGACACCTATATTTGAAATACTTATCGGCTTCTATATTTGAAATGCCTATCGGCACCTATTTTTAAAATGCCAATCGGCAACTATATCTGAAATGCCTATCGGCACCTATATCTGAAATGCCTATCGGCACCTATATCTGAAATGCCTATCGGCACCAATTTTTGAAATGCCTATCGGAAACTACATCTGAAATGCCTTTCAGCACCTATATTTGAAATGCCTATCGGCACCTATTTTTAAAATGCCAATCGGCAACTATATCTGAAATGCCTATCGGCACATATATCTGAAATGCCTATCGACAACTATATCTGGAATGCCTATCGGCACCTATATTTGAAATGCCTATCGGCTTCTATATCTGAAATGCCTATCGGCACCTATTTTTGAAATGCCTATCGGAAACTGCATCTGAAATGCCTATCAGCACCTATATTTGAAATGCCTATCGGCAACCATATCTGGAATGTCTATCGGCACCTATATTTGAAATGCCTATCGGCTTCTATATCTGAAATGCCTATCGGCACCTATTTTTAAAATGCCAATCGGCAACTATATCTGAAATGCCTATCGGCACCTATTTTTGAAATGCCTATCGGAAACTACATCTGAAATGCCTATCAGCACCTATATTTGAAATGCCTATCGGCAACCATATCTGAAATGCCTATCGACACCTATATTTGAAATACCTATCGGCTTCTATATCTGAAATGCCTAGCGGCACCTATTTTTAAAATGCCAATCGGCAACTATATCTGAAATGCCTATCGGCAGCTATATCTGAAATGCCTATCGGCACCAATTTTTGAAATGCCTATCGGAAACTACATCTTAAATGCCTATAAGCACCTATATTTGAAATGCCTATCGGCACCTATTTTTAAAATGCCAGTCGGCAACTATATCTGAAATGCCTATCGGCACCTACATCTGAAATGCCTATCGGCACCTATTTTTAAAATGCCAATCGGCAACTATATCCGAAATGCCTACCGGCACCTATATCTGAAATGCCTATTGGCACCTATTTTTGAAATGCCTTTCGGAAACTACATGTGAAATGCCTATCTGCTCCTATATTTGAAATGCCTATCGGCAACTATATCTGAAATGCCTATCGCCACCTATATTTGAAATACCTATCGGCCTCTATATCTGAAATACCTATCGGCACCTGTTTTTAAAATGCCAATCGGCAACTATATCTGAAATGCCTATCGGCACCTATATCTGACATGCCTATCGGCATCAATTTTTGAACAGCCTATCGGAAACTACATTAAAAATGCCTATCAGCACCTATATTTGAAATGCCTATCGGCAACCATATCTGGAATACCTATCGGCACCTATATTTGAAATGCCTGTCGGCTTCTATATCTGAAATGCCTATCGGCACCTATTTTACAAAATGCCAATTGGCAACAATATCTGAAATGCCTATCGGCACCTATATCTGAAATGCCTATCGGCACCTATTTTTGAAATGCCTATCGGAAGCTACATCTGAAATGCCTATCAGCACCTATATTTGAAATGCCTATCGGCAAACATATCTGGAATGCCTATCGGCACCTATATTTGAAATGCCTATCGGCTTCTATATCTGAAATGCCTATCGGCACCTATTTTTAAAATGCCAATCGGCAACTATATCTGAAATGCCTATCGGCACCTATATCTGAAATGCCTATCGGCACCAGTTTTTGAAATGCCTGTCGGAAACTACATCTGAAATGCCTATCAGTACCTATATTTGAAACGCCTATCGGCAACCATATCTGAAATGCCTATTGACACCTATATTTGAAATACCTATCGGCTTCTATATCTGAAATGCCTATCGGCACCTATTTTTAAAATGCCAATCGGTAACTATATCTGAAATGCCTATCGGCACCTATTTTTAAAATGCCAATCGGCAACTATATCTGTAATGCCTATCGGCACCTATATCTGAAATGCCTATCGGCACCTATTTTTGAAATGCCTATTGGAAACTACATCTGAAATGCCTATCAACACCAATATTTGAAATGCCTATCGGCAACCATATCTGAAATGCCTATCGACACCTATATTTGAAATACCTATCGGCTTCTATATTTGAAATGCCTATCGGCACCTATTTTTAAAATGCCAATCGGCAACTATATCTGAAATGCCTATCGGCACCTATATCTGAAATGCCTATCGGCACCAATTTTTGAAATGCCTATCGGAAACTACATCTGAAATGCCTATCAGCACCTATATTTGAAATGCCTATCGGCAACTATATCTGGAATGCCTATCGGCATCTATATTTGAAATGCATATCGGCTTCTATATCTGAAATGCCTATCGGCACCTATTTTTGAAATGCCTATCGGAAACTACATCTGAAATGCCTATCAGCACCTATATTTGAAATGCCTATCGGCAACAATATCTGGAATGTCTATCGGCACCTATATTTGAAATGCCTATCGGCTTCTATATCTGAAATGCCTATCGGCACCTATTTTTAAAATGCCAATCGGCAACTATATCTGTAATGTCTATCGGCACCTATATCTGAAATGCCTATCGGTACCTATTTTTGAAATGCCTACCGGAAACTACATCTGAAATGCCTATCAGCACCTATATTTGAAATGCCTATCGGCAACCATATCTGGAATGTCTATCGGCACCTATATTTGAAATGCCTATCGGCTTCTATATCTGAAATGCCTATCGGCACCTTTTTTTAAAATGCCAATCGGCAACTATATCTGAAATGCCTATCGGCACCTATATCTGAAATGCCTATCGGCACCAATTTTTGAAATGCCTATCGGAAACTACATCTGAAATGCCTATCAGCACCTATATTTGAAATGCCAATCGGCACCTATTTTTAAAATGCCAATCGGCAACTATATCTGAAATGCCTATCGGCACCTATATCTCAAATGCCTATCGGCACCAATTTTTGAAATGCCTATCGGAAACTACATCTAAAATGCCTTTCAGCACTTATATTTGAAATGCCACTCGGCAACCATATCTGGAATGCCTATCGGCACCTACATTTGAAATGCCTATCGGCTTCTATATCTGAAATGCCTATCGGCACCTATTTTAAAAATGCCAATCGGCAACTATATCTGAAATGCCTATCGGCACCTATAACTGAAATACCTATCGGCACCTATTTTTGAAATGCCTATCGGAAACTACATCTGAAATGCCTATCAGCACCTATATTTGGAATGCCTATCGGCAACCATATCTAGAATGCCTATCGGCACCTATATTTGAAATGCCTATCGGCTTCTATATCTGAAATGCCTATCGGCACCTATTTTTAAAATGCCTATCGGCAACTATATCTGAGGTGCCTATCGACACCAATATCTGAAATGCCTATCGGCACCTATTTTTGAAATGCCTATCGAAAACTACATCTGAAATGCCTATCAGCACCTATATTAGAAATGCCTATCGGCAACCACATCAGAAATTCCTATCGGCACCTATATCTGAAATGCCTTTCGGCATTTATATCTAAAATGCTTATCGACACCTATATTTGAAATGCCTATCGGCACCTATATTTTAAATGCCTATCGGCGACTATATCTGATATGCCTATCGGCACCTATATCTAAAATGCCTATCGGCACCTATTTTTGAAATGCCTATCGGAAACTACATCTGAAATGCCTATCAGCACCTATATTTGAAATGCCTATCGGCAACCATATCTGGAATGTCTATCGGCACCTATATTTGAAATGCCTATCGGCTTCTATATCTAAAATGCCTATCGGCACCTATTTTTAAAATGCCAATCGGCAACTATATCTGTAATGCCTATCGGCACCTATATCTGAAATGCCTATCGGCACCTATTTTTGAAATGCCTATCGGAAACTACATCTGAAATGCCCATCAACACCAATATTTGAAATGCCTATCGGCAACCATATCTGAAATGCCTATCGACACCTATATTTGAAATACCTATCGGCTTCTATATTTGAAATGCCTATCGGCACCTATTTTTAAAATGCCAATCGGCAACTATATCTGAAATGCCTATCGGCACCTATATCTGAAATGCCTATCGGCACCTATATCTGAAATGCCTATCGGCACCAATTTTTGAAATGCCTATCGGAAACTACATCTGAAATTCTTATCAGCACCTATATTTGAAATGCCTATCGGCAACTATATCTGAAATGCCTATTGACACCTATATTTGAAATACCTATCGGCTTCTATATCTGAAATGCCTATCGGCACCTATTTTTAAAATGCCAATCGGCAACTATATCTGTAATGCCTATCGGCACCTATATCTGAAATAATAATAATAATAATGGATTTATTTTCGTGTAGCCAAATAGGCAAGAAATTGTCAGGATAAATATTACAAGTAAATTACATATTATAATGTTGTTACACATTTAAAAATTCATCAATTGAATAGTAACTTTGCTGAATGAGAAATTTTTTTAATGCATTTTTGAATAGACTTATGTCTAGATCTTTTATCTCAGCAGGTAAATTATTATAAATGTTAACCCCAGAGCAAACAGGGCCTTTGCTATAAAGAGACAGGCTTTGTGGTGGAATTACACAATCTGTCTTTTGCCTTGTGTTATAGTTATGTACAGTTTGATTCGTTGGAAAATTATTTAAGTTTAATTTTACATATAATGAGATGAAATATATATAGATGTTAGGCAGTGTTAAAATGTTGTTGTTTTTAAAAAATTCTTTGCATGACGTTCGTTTTGACAAGTTAAAGATTATTCTGATAGCATATTTCTGTTTAATAAATAATCGGTATAAATTAGTGCAATTACCCCATACTATTATTCCATATTTTAAGTGGGGGAAAATCAATGAGTAGTATACGGTCAATTTAATTTGTAGATTGTCATAATCTCGAGATATTTTACGAAGGACGAAGATAGATTTTGAAATTTTTTTACACATGTTTGTTACATGATCAGAGAAAGTTGCACTGTTGTTAATAATTAAGCCCAGAAAAGAAAATAGCGTTACATTAACAATTGTAGGTTTATTTAAACTAACACTTAGGTCTTGGTTACATTTATTTTGGACGGTTTTGAATAACATAGTTTTTGTTTTTTGCAAGTTTAAATTTAAATTATTTTTCGAGCACCAATTATCAAACAGCTTAAATGTGTCATTATTTTTTTGTTGTAAATTGTTTATGTTGTCACTATCGGTACCTATTTTTGAAATGCCTATCGGAAACTACATCTGAAATGCCTATCAGCACCTATATTTGAAATGCCTATCGGCACCTATTTTTAAAATGCCAATCGGCAACTATATCTGAAATGCCTATCGGCACCTATATCTGAAATGCTTATCGGCACCAATTTTTGAAATGCCTATCGGAAACTACATCTAAAATGCCTTTCAGCACGTATATTTGAAATGCCACTCGGCAACCATATCTGGAATGCCTATCGGCACCTATTTTAAAAATGCCAATCGGCAAATATATCTGAAATGCCTATCGGCACCTATATCTGAAATACCTATCGGCACCTATTTTTGAAATGCCTATCGGAAACTACATCTGAAATGCCTATCAGCACCTATATTTGGAATGCCTATCGGCAACCATATCTAGAATGCCTATCGACACCTATATTTGAAATGCCTATCGGCTTCTATATCTGAAATGCCTATCGGCACCTATTTTTAAAATGCCTATCGGCAACTATATCTGAGGTGCCTATCGGCACCAATATCTGAAATGCCTATCGGCACCTATTTTTGAAATGCCTATCGAAAACTACATCTGAAATGCCTATCAGCACCTATAATAGAAATGCCTATCGGCAACCACATCAGAAATTCCTATCGGCACCTATATCTGAAATGCCTTTCGGCATTTATATCTAAAATGCTTATCGACACCTATATTTGAAATGCCTATCGGCACCTATATTTTAAATGCCTATCGGCGACTATATCTGATATGCCTATCGGCACCTATATCTGAAATGCCTATCGGCACCTATTTTTGAAATGCCTATTGGAAACTACATCTAAAATGCCTATCGGCATCTATTTTTAAAATGCCAATCGGCAACTGTATCTTAAATGCCTATCAGCACCTATATTTGAAATGCCTATCGGCAACCATATCTGGAATGCCTATCGGCACATATATTTGAAATGCCTATCGGCTTCTATATCTGAAATGCCTATCGACACCTATTTTTAAAATGCCAATTGGCAACTATATTTGCAATGCCTATCGGCACCTATATCTGAAATGCCTATCGGTACCTATTTTTGAAATGCCTATCGGAAACTACATCTGAAATGCCTATCAGCATTTATATTTGAAATGCCTATCGGCAACCATATCTGGAATGCCTATCGGCACCTATATTTGAAATGCCTATCAGCTTCTATATCTGAAATGCCTATCGGATTCTATATCTGAAATGTTTATCGGCACCTATTTTTAAAATGCCAATCGGCAACTATATCTGTAATGCCTATCGGCACCTATATCTGAAATGCCTATCGGCACCTATTTTTGAAATGCCTATCGGAAACTACATCTGAAATGCCTATCAACACCAATATTTGAAATGCCTATCGGCAACCATATCTGAAATGCCTATCGGCACCTATATCTGAAATGCCTATCGGTACCTATTTTTGAAATGCCTATCGGAAACTACATCTGAAATGCCTATCAGCACTTATATTTGAAATGCCTATCGGCAACCATATCTGGAATGCTTATCGGCACCTATATTTGAAATGCCTATCGGCTTCAGTATCTGAAATGCCTATCGGCACCTATATCTGAAATGCTTATCGGCACCTAAATCTGAAATGCCTATCGGCACCTATTTTTGAAATGCCTTTCGGAAACTACATCTGAAATGCCTATCTGCTCCTATATTTGAAATGCCTATCGGCAACCATATCTGAAATGCCTATCGACACCTATATTTGAAATACCTATCGGCCTCTATATCTGAAATGCCTATCGGCACCTGTTTTTAAAAAGCCAATCGGCAAGTATATCTATAATGCCTATCGGCACCTATATCTGAAGTGCCTATCGGCATCAATTTTTGAAATGCCTATCGGAAACTACATCTAAAATGCCTATCAGCACCTTTATTTGAAATGCCTATCGGCAACCATATCTGGAATGCCTATCGGTACCTATATTTGAAATGCCTATCGGCTTCTATATCTGAAATGCCTATCGGCACCTATTTTTTAAATGCCAATTGGCAACTATATCTGAAATGCCTATCGGCACCTATATCTGAAATGCCTATCGGCACCTATTTTTGAAATGCCTATCTGAAACTACATCTGAAATGCCTATCAGCACCTATATTTGAAATGCCTATCGGCAACCATATGTGGTATGCCTATCGGCACCTATATTTGAAATGCCTATCGGCTTCTATATCTGAAATGCCTATCGGCACCTATTTTTAAAATGCCAATCGGCAACTATATCTGAAATGCCTATCGGCACCTATAACTGAAATGCCTATCGGCACCTATTTTTGAAATGCCTATCGGAAACTACATTTGAAATGCCAATCAGCACCTATATTTGAAATGCCTATCGGCAACCATATCTGAAATGCCTATCGACACCTATATTTGAAATACCTATCGGCTTATATATCTGAAATGCCTATCGGCACCTATTTTTAAAATGCCAATCGACAACTATATCTGAAATGCCTATCGGCACCTATATCTGAAATGCCTATCGGCACCTATTTCTGAAATACCTATCGGCACCAATTTTTTAAATGCCTATCGGAAACTACATCTGAAATGCCTATCAGCACCTATATTTGAAATGCCTATCGGCAACCATATCTGAAATGCCTATCGGCACCTATATCTGAAATGCCTATCGGCACCTATTTTTGAAATACCTATCGGCACCAATTTTTTAAATGCCTATCGGAAACTACATCTGAAATGCCTATCAGCACCTATATATAAAATGCCTATCGGCAACCATATCTGGAATGCCTATCGGCACCTATAATTGAAATGCCTATCGGCTTCTGTATCTGAGATGCCTATCGGCACCTATTTTTAAAATGCCAATCGACAAATATATCTGAAATGCCTATCGGCACCTATATCTGAAATGCCGATCGGCACCTATTTTTGAAATGCCTATCGGAAACTACATCAGAAATGCCTATCAGCACCTATATTTGAAATGCCTATCGGCAACCATATCTGGAATGCCTATCGGCACCTATATTTGAAATGCCTATCGGCTTCTATATCTGAAATGCCTATCGGCACCTATTTTTAAAATGCCAATCGGCAACTATATCTGAAATGCCTATCGACACCTATATTTGAAATACCTATCGGCTTCTATATCTGAAATGCCTATCGGCATTAACTTTTGAAATGCCTATCGGAAACTACATCTGAAATGTCTATCAGCACCTATATTTGAAATGCCTATCGGCAAACATATCTGAAATACCTATCGGCACCTATATTTGAAATGCCTATCGGCTTCTATATCTGAAATGCCTATCGACACCTATTTTTAAAATGCCAATTGGCAACGATATCTGAAATGCCTTTCGGCACCTATATCTGAAATGCCTATCGGTACCTATTTATGAAATGCCTATCGGAAACTACATCTGAAATGCCTATCAGCACTTATATTTGAAATGCCTATCGGCAACCATATCTGGAATGCCTATCGGCACCTATATTTAAAATGGCTATCAGCTTCTATATCTGAAATGCCTATCGGCACCTATTTTTAAAATGCCAATCGGCAACTATATCTGAAATGCCTATCGGCAACTATATCTAAAATGCCTATCGGCACCTATTTTTGAAATGCCTTTCGGAAACTACATCTAAAATGCCTATCTGCTCCTATATTTGAAATGCCTATCGGCAACCATATCTGAAATGCCTATCATCGACACCTATATTTGAAATACCTATCGGCCTCTATATCTGAAATGCCTATCGGCACCTGTTTTTAAAATGCCAATCGGCAACTATATCTGAAATGCCTATCGGCACCTATATCTGAAATGCCTATCGGCATCAATTTTTGAAATGCCTATCGGAAACTACATCTAAAATGCCTATCAGCACCTATATTTGAAATGCCTATCGGCAACCATATCTGGAATGCCTATCGGCACCTATATTTGAAATGCCTATCGGCTTCTATATCTGAAATGCCTATCGGCACCTATTTTTAAAATGCCAATTGGCAACTATATCTGAAATGCCTATCGGCACCTATATCTGAAATGCCTATCGGCACCTATTTTTGAAATGCCTATCGGAAACTACATCTGAAATGCCTATCAGCACCTATATTTGAAATGCCTATCGGCAACCATATCTGGAATGCCTATCGGCACCTATATTTGAAAAGCCTATCGGCTTCTATATCTGAAATGCCTATCGGCACCTATTTTTAAAATGCCAATCGGCAACTATATCTGAAATGCCTATCGGCACCTATATCTGAAATGCCTATCGGCACCTATTTTTGAAATGCCTTTCGGAAACTACATCTGAAATGCCTGTCAGCACCTATATTTGAAATGCCTATCGGCAACCATATCTGAAATGCCTATCGACACCTATATTTGAAATATCTATCGGCTTCTATATCTGAAATGCCTATCGGCACCTATTTTTAAAATGCCAATCGGCAACTATATCTGAAGTGCCTATCGGCACCTATATCTGAAATGCCTATCGGCACCAATTTTTTAAATGCCAATCGGCAACTATATCTGAAATGCCTATCGGCACATATATCTGAAATGCCTATCGGCACCTATTTTTGAAATGCCTATCGGAAAATACATCTGAAATGCCTATCAGCACCTATATTTGAAATGCCTATCGGCAACCATATCTGGAATGCCTATCGGCACCTATATTTGAAATGCCTATCGGCTTCTATATCTGAAATGCCTATCGGCACATATGTTTAAAATGCCAATCGGAAACTATATCTGATATGCCTATCGGCACCTATTTTCAAAATGCCAATCGGCAACTATATCTGAAATGCCTATCGGCAACAATTTTTAAAATGCCTATCGGAAACTACATCTGAAATGCCTATCAGCACCTATATTCGAAATGCCTATCGTCAACCATATCTGAAATGCCTATCGACACCTATATTTGAAATACCTATCGGCTTCTATATCTGAAATGCCTATCGGCACCTATTTTTGAAATGCCAATCGGTAACTATATCTGAAATGCCTATCGGCACCAATTTTTGAAATGCCTAGTAGAAAATACATCTGGAATGCCTATCAGCACTTATATTTGAAATGCCTTTCGGCAACCATATCTGGAATGCCTATCGGCACCTATATTTGAAATGCCTATCGGCTTCTATATCTGAAATGCCTATCGACACCTATTTTTAAAATGCCAATCGGCAACTATATCTGAAATGCCTATCGGCAACTATATCTGAAATGCCTATCGGCACCTATATTTGAAATGCCTATCGGCAACCATATCTGAAATGCCTATCGGCACCTGTTTTTAAAATGCCAATCGGTAACTATATCTGAAATGCCTATCGGCACCTATATCTGAAATGCCTATCGGCACCAATTTTTGAAATGCCTATCGGAAAATACATCTGGAATGCCTATCAGCACCTATATTTGAAATGCCTAACGGCAACCATATCTGGAATGCCTTTCGGCACCTTTTTTTGAAATGCCTATCGGAAACTACATATGAAATGCCTATCAGCACCTATATTTGAAATGCCTATCGGCAACCATATCTGGAATGCCTATCGGCACCTATATTTGAAATGCCTATCGGCTTCTATATCTGAAATGCCTATCGGCACCTATTTTTAAAATGGTTATCGGCAACTATATCTGAAATGCCTATCGGCACCTATATCTGAAATGCCTATCGGAAACTACATCTGAAATGCCTATCAGCACCTATATTTGAAAAGCCTATATTTGAAAATGCCTATCGGAAACTATCGGCAACCATATCTGGAATGCCTATCGGCACCTAAATTTGAAATGCCTATCGGCTTCTAAATCTGAAATGTCCATCGGCACCTATTTTTAAAATGGCTATCGGCAACTATATCTGAAATGCCTATCGGCACCTATAACTGAAATGCCTATCGGCACCTATTTTTGAAATGCCTATCGGAAACTACATCTGAAATGCCTATCAGCACCTATATTTGAAAAGCCTATCGGCAACCATATCTGGAATGCCTATCGGCACCTATATTTGAAATGCCTATCGGCTTCTATATCTGAAATGCCTACCGGCACCTATTTTTAAAATGCCAATCGGCAACGATATCTGAAATGCCTATCGGCACCTATATCTGAAATGCCTATCGGCACCTATTTTTGAAATGCCTATCGGAAACTACAACTGAAATGCCTATCAGCACCTATATTTGAAATGCCTATCGGCAACCATATTTGGACTGCCTATCGGCACCTATATTTGAAATGCCTATTGGCTTCTATATCTGAAATGCCTAGCGGCACCTATTTTTAAAATGCCAATCGGCAACTATATCTGAAGTGCCTATCATCACCTATATCTGAAATGCCTATCGGCACGTAATTTTGAAATGCCTATCGAAAACTACATCTGAAATGCTTATCAGCACCTATATTTGAAATGCCTATCGGCAACCACATCAGAAATGCCTATCGGCACCTATATCTAAATGCCTTTCGGCATTTATATCTGAAATGCCTATCGACACCTATATTTGAAATGCCTATCGGCACCTATATTTTAAATGCCTATCGGCAACTATATCTAATATGCCTATCGGCACCTATATCTGAAATGCCTATCAGCAACTATTTTTGAAATGCCTATCGGAAACTACATCTAAAATGCCTATCGGCACCTATTTTTAAAATGCCAATCGGCAACTATATCTGAAATACCTATCGGCACCTATATCTGAAATGCCTATCGGCACCTATATTTGAAATACCTATCGGCTTCTATATCTGAAATGCCTATCGGCACCTATTTTTGAAATGCCAATCGGTAACTATATCTGAAATGCCTATCGGCACCAATTTTTGAAATGCCTAGTAGAAAATACATCTGGAATGCCTATCAGCACTTATATTTGAAATGCCTATCGGCAACCATATCTGGAATGCCTATCGGCACCTATATTTGAAATGCCTATCGGCTTCTATATCTGAAATGCCTATCGACACCTATTTTTAAAATGCCAATCGGCAACTATATCTGAAATGCCTATCGGCACCTATATTTGAAATGCCTATCGGCACCTGTTTTTAAAATGCCAATCGGTAACTATATCTGAAATGCCTATCGGCACCTATATCTGAAATGCCTATCAGCACCAATTTTTGAAATGCCTATCGGAAAATACATCTGGAATGCCTATCAGCACCTATATTTGAAATGCCTAACGGCAACCATATCTGGAATGCCTTTCGGCACCTTTTTTTGAAATGCCTATCGGAAACTACATATGAAATGCCTATCAGCACCTATATTTGAAATGCCTATCGGCAACCATATCTGGAATGCCTATCGGCACCTATATTTGAAATGCCTATCGGCTTCTATATCTGAAATGCCTATCGGCACCTATTTTTAAAATGGCTATCGGCAACTATATCTGAAATGCCTATCGGCACCTATATCTGAAATGCCTATCGGCACCTATTTTTGAAATGCCTATCGGAAACTACATCTGAAATGCCTATCAGCACCTATATTTGAAATGCCTATCGGCAACCATATCTGGAGTGCCTATCGTCACCTATATTTGAAATGCCTATCGGCTTCTATATCTGAAATGCCTATCGGCACCTATTTTTAAAATGCCTATCGGAAACTATCGGCAACCATATCTGGAATGCCTATCGGCACCTATATTTGAAATGCCTATCGGCTTCTAAATCTGAAATGTCCATCGGCACCTATTTTTAAAATGGCTATCGGCAACTATATCTGAAATGCCTATCGGCACCTATAACTGAAATGCCTATCGGCACCTATTTTTGAAATGCCTATCGGAAACTACATCTGAAATGCCTATCAGCACCTATATTTGAAAAGCCTATCGGCAACCATATCTGGAATGCCTATCGGCACCTATATTTGAAATGCCTATCGGCTTCTATATCTGAAATGCCTACCGGCACCTATTTTTAAAATGCCAATCGGCAACGATATCTGAAATGCCTATCGGCACCTATATCTGAAATGCCTATCGGCACCTATTTTTTAAATGCCTATCGGAAACTACAACTGAAATGCCTATCAGCACCTATATTTGAAATGCCTATCGGCTTCTATATCTGAAATGCCTATCGGCACCTATATTTGAAATGCCTATCGGCTTCTATATCTGAAATGCCTAGCGGCACCTATTTTTAAAATGCCAATCGGCAACTATATCTGAAGTGCCTATCGGCAACTATATCTGAAATGCCTATCGGCACGTAATTTTGAAATGCCTATCGAAAACTACATCTGAAATGCTTATCAGCACCTATATTTGAAATGCCTATCGGCAACCACATCAGAAATGCCTATCGGCACCTATATCTAAATGCCTTTCGGCATTTATATCTGAAATGCCTATCGACACCTATATTTGAAATGCCTATCGGCACCTATATTTTAAATGCCTATCGGCAACTATATCTAATATGCCTATCGGCACCTATATCTGAAATGCCTATCAGCAACTATTTTTGAAATGCCTATCGGAAACTACATCTAAAATGCCTATCGGCACCTATTTTTAAAATGCCAATCGGCAACTATATCTGAAATACCTATCGGCACCTATATCTGAAATGCCTATCGGCACCTATTTTTGAAATGCCTATCGGAAACTACATCTGAAATGCCTATCAGCACCTATATTTGAAATGCCTATCGGCAACCATATCTGGAATGCCTATCGGCACCTATATCTGAAATGCCTATCGGCACCTATTTTTAAAATGCCAATCGGCAACTATATCTGTAACGCCTATCGGCACCTATATCTGAAATGCCTATCGGCACCTATTTTTGAAATGCCTATCGGAAACTACATCTGAAATGCCTATCAGCACCAATATTTGAAATGCCTATCGGCAACCATATCTGAAATGCCTATCGACACCTATATTTGAAATACCTATCGGCTTCTATATCTGAAATGTCTATCGGCACCTATTTTTAAAATGCCAATCGGCAACTATATCTGAAATGCCTATCGGCACCTATATCTGAAATGCCTATCGGCACCAATTTTTGAAATGCCTATCGGAAACAACATCTTAAATGCCTATCGGCACCTATATCTAAAATGCCTATCGGCACCTATTTTTGAAATGCCTATCGGAAACTACATCTGAAATGCCTTTCAGCATCTATATTTGAAATGCCTATCGGCAAACATATATGGAATGCCTATCGGCACCTATATTTGAAATGCCTTTCGGCTTCTATATCTGAAATGCCTATCGGCACCTATTTTTAAAATGCTAATCGGCAACTATATCTGATGTGCCTATCGGCACCTATATCTGAAAATTCCTATCGGCACCTATTTTTGAGATGCCTATCGAAAACTACATCTGAAATGCCTATCAGCACCTATATTTGAAATGCCTATCGGCAACCACATCAGATATGTCTATCGGCACCTATATCTGAAATGCCTTTCGGCATATATATCTGAAATGCCTATCGACACCTATATTTGAAATGCCTATCGGCACCTATATTTTAACTGCCTATCGGCAACTATATCTGGTATGCCTATCGGCACCTATATCTAAAATGCCTATCGGCACCTATTTTTGAAATGCCTTTTGGAAACTACATCTAAAATGCCAATCGGCACCTATTTTTAAAATGCCAATCGGCAACTATATCTGAAATGCCTATCGGCACCTATATCTGAAATGCCTATCGGCACCTATTTTTGAAATGCCTATCGGAAACTACATCTAAAATGCCTATCAGCACCTATATTTGAAATGCCTATCGGCAACAATATCTGAAATGCCTATCGACACCTATATTTGAAATACCTATCGGCTTCTATATCTGAAATGCCTATCGGCACCTATTTTTAAAATGCCAATCGGCAACTATATCTGATGTGCCTATCGGCACCTATATCTGAAATGCCTATCGGCACCTATTTTTGAGATGCCTATCGAAAACTACATCTGAAATGCCTATCAGCACCTATATTTGAAATGCCTATCGGCAACCACATCAGATATGTCTATCGGCACCTATATCTGAAATGCCTTTCGGCATATATATCTGAAATGCCTATCGACACCTATATTTGAAATGCCTATCGGCACCTATATTTTAACTGCCTATCGGCAACTATATCTGGTATGCCTATCGGCACCTATATCTGAAATGCCTATCGGCACCTATTTTTGAAATGCCTTTTGAAAAATACATCTAAAATGCCAATCGGCACCTATTTTTAAAATGCCAATCGGCAACTATATCTGAAATGCCTATCGGCACCTATATCTGAAATGCCTATCTGCACCAATTTTTGAATTGCCTATCGGAAACTACATCTGAAATGCCTATCAGCACCTATATTTGAAATGCCTATCGGCAAACATATCTGGAATGCCTATCGGCACCTATATTTGAAATGCCTATCGGCTTCTATATCTGAAATGCCTATCGGCACCTATTTTAAAAATGCTAATCGGCAACTATATCTGAAATTCCTATCGGCACCTATATCTGAAATGCCTATCGGCAGCTATTTTTGAAATGCCTATCGGAAACTACATCTGAAATGCCTATCAGCACCTATATTTGAAATGCCTATCGGCAACCATATCTGAAATGCCTATCGGCACCTATATTTGAAATGCCTATCGGCTTCTATATCTGAAATGCCTATCGGCACCTATTTTTAAAATGCCAATCGGCAACTATATCTGAAATGCCTATCGGCAACAATTTTTGAAATGCCTATCGGAAACTACATCTGAAATGCCTATCAGCACCTATATTTGAAATGCCTATCGGCAACCATATCTGGAATGCCTATCGCACCTATATTTGAAATGCCTATCGGCTTCTATATCTGAAATGCCTATCGGCACCTATTTTTAAAATGCCTATCGGCAACCATATCTGAAATGCCTATCGACACCTATATTTGAAATACCTATCGGCTTCTATATCTGAAATGCCTATCGGCACCTGTTTTTAAAATGCCAATCGGCAACTATTTCTGAAATGCCTATCGGCACCTATATCTGAAATGCCTATCGGCTTCAATTTTTGAAATGCCTATCGGAAAATACATCTAAAATGCCTATCAGCACCTATATTTGGAATGCCTATCGGCAACCATATCTGGAATGCCTATCGGCACCTATATTTGAAATGCCTATCGGCAACCATATCTGAAATGCCTATCGGCACCTATATCTGAAAGGCCTATCGGCAACTATTTTTGAAATGCCTTTCGGAAACTACATCTGAAATGCCTATCTGCTCCTATATTTGAAATGCCAATCGGCAACCATATCTGAAATGTCTATCGACACCTATATTTGAAATACCTATCGGCTTCTATATCTGAAATGCCTATCGGCACCTGTTTTTAAAATGCCAATCGGCAACTATATCTGAAATGCCTATCGGCACCTATATCTGAAATGCCTATCGGCATCAATTTTTGATATGCCTATCGGAAACTACATCTAAAATGCCTATCAGCACCTATATTTGGAATGCCTATCGGCAACCATATCTGGAATGCCTATCGGCACCTATATTTGAAATGCCTATCGGCTTCTGTATCTGAAATGCCTATCGGCACCTATTTTTAAAATGCCAATTGGCAACTATATCTGAAATGCCTATCGGCAAATATATCTGAAATGCCTATCGGCACCTATATCTGAAATGCCTATCAGCACCAATTTTTGAAATGCCTATCGGAAACTACATCTGAAATGCCTATCAGCTCCTATATTTTAAATGCCTATCGGCAACCATACCTGGAATGCTTATCAACACCTATATTTAAAATGCCTATCGGCTTCTATATCTAAAATGCCTATCGGCACCTATATCTAAAATGCCTATCGGCACCTATTTTTGAAATGCCTATCGGAAACTACATCTGAAATGCCTATCAGCACCTATATTTGAAATGCCTATCGGCAACCATATCTGAAATGCCTATCGACACCTATTTTTAAAATGCCAATCGGCAACTATATCTAAAATGCCTATTGGCACCTATATCTGAAATGCCTATCGGCACCTATTTTTGAAATGCCTATCGGAAACTACATCTGAAATGCCTATCAGCACCTATATTTGAATTGCCTATCGGCAACCATATCTGAAATGCCTATCGGCACCTATATCTAAAATGCCTATCGGCATAAATTTTTGAAATGCCTATCGGAAACTACATCTGGAATGCCTATCAGCACCTATATTTGAAATGCCTATCGGCAACCATATCTGGAATGCCTATCGGCTTCTATATCTGAAATGCCTATCGGCAACCATATCTGGAATGCCTATCGGCACCTATATTTGAAATGCCTATCATCTTCTATATCTGAAATGCCTATCGGCACCTATTTTTAAAATGCCAATCGGCAACTATATCTGGAATGCCTATCGGCACCTATATCTGAAATGCCTATCGGCACCTATTTTTGAAATGCCTATCGGAAACTACATCTGAAATGCCTATTAGCAACTATATTTGAAATGCCTATCGGCAACCATATCTGTTATGCCTATCGGCACCTATATTTGAAATGCCTATCGGCTTCTATATCTGAAATGTCTATCGGCACCTATTTTTAAAATGCCAATCGGCAACTATATCTGTAATGCCTATCGGCACTTATATCTGAAATGCCTATCGGCACCTATTTTTGAAATGCCTATCGGAAACTACATCTGAAATGCCTGTCAGCACCAATATTTGAAATGCCTATCGGCAACCATATCTGAAATGCCTATTGACACCTATATTTGAAATACCTATCGGCTTCTATTAATGAAATGCCTATCAGCACCTATTTTTAAAATGCCAATCGGCAACTATATCTGAAATGCCTATCGGCACCTATATTTGAAATGCCTATCGGCACCAATTTTTTAAATGCCTATCGGAAACTACATCTGAAATGCCTATCAGCACCTATATTTGAAATGCCTATCGGCAACCATATCTGGAATGCCTATCGACCCCTATATTTGAAATACCTATCGGCTTCTATATCTGAAATGCCTATCGGCACTTGTTTTTAAAATGCCAATCGGCAACTATATCTGAAATGCCTATCGGCACCTATATCTGAAATGCCTATCGGCATCAATTTTTGAAATGCCTATCGGAAACTATATTTAAAATGCCTATCAGCACCTATATTTGAAATGCCTATCGGCAACCATATTATCTGGAATGCCTATCGGCACCTATATTTGAAATGCCTATCGGTTTCTATATCTGAAATGCCTATCGGCACCTATTTTTAAAATGCCAATTGGCAACTATATCTGAAATGCCTAACGGCACCTATATCTAAAATGCCTATCGGCAACCATATCTGGAATGCCTATTGGCACCTATATTTGAAATGCCTATCGGCTTCTATATCTGAAATGCCTATCGGCACCTATTTTTAAAATGCCAAGCGGCAACTATATCTGAAATGCCTATCGGCACCTATTTTTGAAATGCCTATCAAAAACTACATCTGAAATGCCTATCAGCACCTCGATTTGAAATGCCTATCGTCAACCATATCTGAAATGCCTATCGACACCTATATTTGAAATACCTATCGGCTTCTATATCTGAAATGCCTATCGGCACCTATTTTTAAAATGCCAAGCGGCAACTATATCTGAAATGCCTATCGGCACCTATTTTTGAAATGCCTATCAAAAACTACATCTGAAATGCCTATCAGCACCTCGATTTGAAATGCCTATCGTCAACCATATCTGAAATGCCTATCGACACCTATATTTGAAATACCTATCGGCTTCTATATCTGTAATGCCTATCGGCACCTATATCTGAAATGCCTATCGGCACCTATTTTTGAAATGCCTATCGGAAACTACATCTGAAATGCCTATCAGCACCAATATTTGAAATGTCTAACGGCAACCATATCTGAAATACTATCGACACCTATACTTGAAATACCTATCGGCATCTATATCTGAAATGCCTATTGGCACCTATTTTTAAAATGCCAATCGGCAACTATATCTGAAATGCCTATCGGCACCTATATCTGAAATGCCTATCTGCACCAATTTTTGAATTGCCTATCGGAAACTACATCTGAAATGCCTATCAGCACCTATATTTGAAATGCCTATCAAAAACTACATCTGAAATGCCTATCAGCACCTCGATTTGAAATGCCTATCGTCAACCATATCTGAAATGCCTATCGACACCTATATTTGAAATACCTATCGGCTTCTATATCTGAAATGCCTATCGGCACCTATTTTTAAAATGCCAAGCGGCAACTATATCTGAAATGCCTATCGGCACCTATTTTTGAAATGCCTATCGGAAACTACATCTGAAATGCCTATCAGCACCAATATTTGAAATGTCTAACGGCAACCATATCTGAAATACTATCGACACCTATACTTGAAATACCTATCGGCATCTATATCTGAAATGCCTATTGGCACCTATTTTTAAAATGCCAATCGGCAACTATATCTGAAATGCCTATCGGCACCTATATCTGAAATGCCTATCTGCACCAATTTTTGAATTGCCTATCGGAAACTACATCTGAAATGCCTATCAGCACCTATATTTGAAATGCCTATCGGCAAACATATCTGGAATGCCTATCGGCACCTATATTTGAAATGCCTATCGGCTTCTATATCTGAAATGCCTATCGGCACCTATTTTAAAAATGCCAATCGGCAACTATATCTGAAATGCCTATCGGCACCTATATCTGAAATGCCTATCGGCACCTATTTTTGAAATGCCTATCGGAAACTACATCTGAAATGCCTATCATCATCTATATTTGAAATGCCTATCGGCAACCATATCTGGAATGCCTATCGGCACCAATATTTGAAATGCCTATCGGCTTCTATATCTGAAATGCCTATCGACACCTATTTTTAAAATGCCAATTGGCAACTATATCTGTAATGCCTATCGGCACCTATATCTGAAATGCCTATCGGCACCTACTTTTTGAAATGCCTATCGGAAACTACATCTGAAATGCCTATCGGCACCAATATTTGAAATGCCTATCGGCAACCATATCTGAAATGCCTATCGACACCTATATTTGAAATACCTATCGGCTTCTATATCTGAAATGCCTATCGGCACCTATTTTTAAAATGCCAATCGGCAACTATATCTGAAATGCCTATCGGCACCTATATCTGAAATGCCTATCGGCACCTATTTTTGAAATGCCTATCGGAAACTACATCTGAAATGCCTATCAGCAACTATATTTGAAATGCCTATCGGCAGCCATATCTGGAATGCTTATCGGCACCCATATTTGAAATGCCTATCGGCTTCTATATCTTAAATGCCTATCGGCACCTATTTTTAAAATGCCAATCGGCAACTATATCTGTAATGCCTATCGGCACCTATATCTGAAATGCCTATCGGCACCTATTTTTGAAATGCCTATCGGAAACTACATCTGAAATGCCTATCATCATCTATATTTGAAATGCCTATCGGCAAACATATCTGAAATGCCTATCGACACCTATATTTGAAATACCTATCGGCTTCTATATCTGAAATGCCTATCGGCACCTATTTTTAAAATGCCAATCGGCAACTATATCTGAAATGCCTATCGGCACCTATATCTGAAATGCCTATCGGCACCTATTTTTGAAATGCCTATCGGAAACTACATCTGAAATGCCTATCAGCAACTATATTTGAAATGCCTATCGGCAACCATATCTGAAATGCCTATCGACACCTATATTTGAAATACCTATCGGCTTCTATATCTGAAATGCCTATCGGCACCTATTTTTAAAATGCCAATCGGCAACTATATCTGAAATGCCTATCATCACCTATATCTGAAATGACTATCGGCAACTATTTTTGAAATGCCTATCGGAAACTACATCTGAAATGCCTATCAGCACCTATATTTGAAACGCCTATCGGCAACCATATCTGGAATGCCTATCGGCACCTATATTTGAAATGCCTATCGGCTTCTATATCTGAAATGCCTATCGGCACCTATTTTTAAAATGCCAATCGGCAACTATATCTGAAATGCCTATCGGCACCTATATCTGAAATGCCTATCGGCACCTATTTTTGAAATGCCTATCGGAAACTACATCTGAAATGCCTATCAGCACCAATATTTAAAATGTCTATCGGCAACCATATCTGAAATACTATCGACACCTATATTTGAAATACCTATCGGCTTCTATATCTGAAATGCCTATTGGCACCTATTTTTAAAATGCCAATCGGCAACTATATCTGTAATGCCTATCGGCACCTATATCTGAAATGCCTATCGGCACCTATTTTTGAAATGCCTATCGGAAACTACATCTGAAATGCCTATCAGCACCAATATTTGAAATGCCTATCGGCAACCAGATCTGAAATGCCTATCGACACCTATATTTGAAATACCTATCGGCTTTTATATCTGAAATGCCTATCGGCACCTATTTTTAAAATGCCAATCGGCAACTATTTCTGAAATGCCTATCGGCACCTATATCTAAAATGCCTATCGGCACCTATTTTTGAAATGCCTATCGGAAACTACATCTGAAATGCCTATCAGCACCTATATTTGAAATGCCTATCGGCAACCATATCTGGAATGCCTATCGGCACCTATATTTGAAATGCCTAACGGCTTCTATATCTAAAATGCCTATCGGCACCTATTTTTAAAATGCCAATCGGCAACTATATCTGAAATGCCTATCGGCACCTATATCTAAAATGCCTATCGGCACCTATTTTTGAAATGCCTATCGGAAACTACATCTGAAATGCCTCTCAGCATCTATATTTGAAATGCCTATCGGCAACCATATCTTTAATGCCTATCGGCACCTATATTTGAAATGCCTATCGGCTTCTATATCTGAAATGCCTATCGACACCTATTTTTAAAATGCCAATTGGCAACTATAACTGAAATGCCTATCAGCACCTATATCTGAAATGCCTATCGGTACCTATTTTTGAAATGCCTATCGGAAACTACATCTGAAATGCCTATCAGCACTTATATTTTAAATGCCTATCGGCAACCATATCTGGAATACCTATCAGCACCTATATTTGAAATGCCTATCGGCTTCTATATCTCAAATGCCTATCGGCACCTATTTTTAAAATGCCAATCGGCAACTATATCTGAAATGCCTATCGGCACCTATATCCGAAATGCCTATCGGCACCTATTTTTGAAATGTCTTTCGGAAACTACATCTGAAATGCCTATCTGCTCCTATATTTGAAATGCCCATCGGCAACCATATCTGAAATGCCTATCGAACCCTATATTTGAAATACCTATCGGCTTCTATATCTGAAATGCCTATCGGCACCTGTTTTCTAAAATGCCAATCGGCAACTATATCTGTAATGCCTATCGGCACCTATATCTGAAAAGCCTATCGGCATCAATTTTTGAAATGCCTATCGGAAACTACACCTACAATGCCTATCAGCACCTATATTTGAAATGCCTATCGGCAACCATATCTGGAATGCCTATCGGCACCTATATTTGAAATGCCTATCGGCTTCTATATCTGAAATGCCTATCGGCACCAATTTTTAAAATGCCAATTGGCAACTATATCTAAAATGCCTATCGGCACCTATATCTGAAATGCCTATCGGCACCTATTTTTGAAATGCCTATCGGAAACTACATCTGAAATGCCTATCAGCACCTATATTTGAAATGCCTATCGGCAACCATATCTGGAATGCCTATTGGCACCTATATTTGAAATGCCTATCGGCTTCTATATCTGAAATGCCTATCGGCACCTATTTTCAAAATGCCAATCGGCAACTATATCTGAAATGCCTATCGGCACCTATTTTTGAAATGCCAATCGGAAACTACATCTGAAATGCCTATCAGCACCTATATTCGAAATGCCTATCGTCAACCATATCTGAAATGCCTATCGACACCTATATTTGAAATACCTATCGGCTTCTATATATGAAATGCCTATCGGCACCTATTTTTGAAATGCCAATCGGTAACTATATCTGAAATGCCTATCGGCACCTATATCTGAAATGCCTATCGGCACCAATTTTTGAAATGCCTAGTAGAAAATACATCTGGAATGCCTATCAGCACTTATATTTGAAATGCCTATCGGCAACCATATCTGGAATGCCTATCGGCACCTATATTTGAAATGCCTATTGGCTTCTATATCTGAAATGCCTATCGACACCTATTTTTAAAATGCCAATCGGCAACTATATCTGAAATGCCTATCGGCACCTATATCTCAAATGCCTATCGGCACCTATTTTTGAAATGCCTATCGGAAACTACATCTGAAATGCCTATCAGCACCTATATTTGAAATGCCTATCGGCAACCATATCTGAAATGCCTATCGACACTTATATTTGAAATACCTATCGGCTTCTATATCTGAAATGCCTATCGGCACCTGTTTTTAAAATGCCAATCGGTAACTATATCTGAAATGCCTATCGGCACCTATATCTGAAATGCCTATCGGCACCAATTTTTGAAATGCCTATCGGAAAATACATCTGGAATGCCTATAAGGACCTATATTTGAAATGCCTATCGGCAACCATATCTGGAATGCCTTTCGGCACCTATTTTTGAAATGCCTATCAGAAACTACATATGAAATGCCTATCAGCACCTATATTTGAAATGCCTATCTGCAACCATATCTGGAATGCCTATCGGCACCTCTATTTGAAATGCCTATCGGTTTCTATATCTGAAATGCCTATCGGCACCTATTTTTAAAATGGCTATCGGCAACTATATCTGAAATGTCTATCGGCACCTATATCTGAAATGCCTATCGGCACCTATTTTTGAAATGCCTATCGGAAACTACATCTGAAATGCCTATCAGCACCTATATTTGAAATGCCTATCGGCAACCATATCTGGAGTGCCTATCGTCACCTATATTTGAAATGCCTATCGGCTTCTATATCTGAAATGCTTATCGGCACCTATTTTTAAAATGCCTATCGGAAACTATCGGCAACCATATCTGGAATGCCTATCGGCACCTATATTTGAAATGCCTATCGGCTTCTAAATCTGAAAAGCCTATCGGCACCTATTTTTAAAATGGCTATCGGCAACTATATCTGAAATGCCTATCGGCACCTATATCTGAAATGCCTATCGGCACCTATTTTTGAAATGCCTATCGGAAACTACATCTGAAATGCCTATCAGCACCTATATTTGAAAAGCCTATCGGCAACCATATCTGGAATGCCTATCGGCACCTATATTTGAAATGCCTATCGGCTTCTATATCTGAAATGCCTACCGGCACCTATTTTTAAAATGCCAATCGGCAACTATATCTGAAATCTCTATCGGCACCTATATCTGAAATGCCTATCGGCACCTATTTTTGAAATGCCTATCGGAAACTACATCTGAAATGCCTCTCAGCATCTATATTTGAAATGCCTATCGGCAACCATATCTTTAATGCCTATCGGCACCTATATTTGAAATGCCTATCGGCTTCTATATCTGAAATGCCTATCGACACCTATTTTTAAAATGCCAATTGGCAACTATAACTGAAATGCCTATCAGCACCTATATCTGAAATGCCTATCGGTACCTATTTTTGAAATGCCTATCGGAAACTACATCTGAAATGCCTATCAGCACTTATATTTTAAATGCCTATCGGCAACCATATCTGGAATACCTATCAGCACCTATATTTGAAATGCCTATCGGCTTCTATATCTCAAATGCCTATCGGCACCTATTTTTAAAATGCCAATCGGCAACTATATCTGAAATGCCTATCGGCACCTATATCTGAAATGTCTATCGGCACCTATTTTTGAAATGTCTTTCGGAAACTACATCTGAAATGCCTATCTGCTCCTATATTTGAAATGCCCATCGGCAACCATATCTGAAATGCCTATCGAACCCTATATTTGAAATACCTATCGGCTTCTATATCTGAAATGCCTATCGGCACCTGTTTTTAAAATGCCAATCGGCAACTATATCTGTAATGCCTATCGGCACCTATATCTGAAATGCCTATCGGCATCAATTTTTGAAATGCCTATCGGAAACTACACCTACAATGCCTATCAGCACCTATATTTGAAATGCCTATCGGCAATCATATCTGGAATGCCTATCGGCACCTATATTTGAAATGCCTATCGGCTTCTATATCTGAAATGCCTATCGGCACCAATTTTTAAAATGCCAATTGGCAACTATATCTAAAATGCCTATCGGCACCTATATCTGAAATGCCTATCGGCACCTATTTTTGAAATGCCTATCGGAAACTACATCTGAAATGCCTATCAGCACCTATATTTGAAATGCCTATCGGCAACCATATCTGGAATGCCTATTGGCACCTATATTTGAAATGCCTATCGGCTTCTATATCTGAAATGCCTATCGGCACCTATTTTCAAAATGCCAATCGGCAACTATATCTGAAATGCCTATCGGCACCTATTTTTGAAATGCCAATCGGAAACTACATCTGAAATGCCTATCAGCACCTATATTCGAAATGCCTATCGTCAACCATATCTGAAATGCCTATCGACACCTATATTTGAAATACCTATCGGCTTCTATATATGAAATGCCTATCGGCACCTATTTTTGAAATGCCAATCGGTAACTATATCTGAAATGCCTATCGGCACCTATATCTGAAATGCCTATCGGCACCAATTTTTGAAATGCCTAGTAGAAAATACATCTGGAATGCCTATCAGCACTTATATTTGAAATGCCTATCGGCAACCATATCTGGAATGCCTATCGGCACCTATATTTGAAATGCCTATTGGCTTCTATATCTGAAATGCCTATCGACACCTATTTTTAAAATGCCAATCGGCAACTATATCTGAAATGCCTATCGGCACCTATATCTCAAATGCCTATCGGCACCTATTTTTGAAATGCCTATCGGAAACTACATCTGAAATGCCTATCAGCACCTATATTTGAAATGCCTATCGGCAACCATATCTGAAATGCCTATCGACACCTATATTTGAAATACCTATCGGCTTCTATATCTGAAATGCCTATCGGCACCTGTTTTTAAAATGCCAATCGGTAACTATATCTGAAATGCCTATCGGCACCTATATCTGAAATGCCTATCGGCACCAATTTTTGAAATGCCTATCGGAAAATACATCTGGAATGCCTATAAGGACCTATATTTGAAATGCCTATCGGCAACCATATCTGGAATGCCTTTCGGCACCTATTTTTGAAATGCCTATCAGAAACTACATATGAAATGCCTATCAGCACCTATATTTGAAATGCCTATCGGCAACCATATCTGGAATGCCTATCGGCACCTCTATTTGAAATGCCTATCGGTTTCTATATCTGAAATGCCTATCGGCACCTATTTTTAAAATGGCTATCGGCAACTATATCTGAAATGTCTATCGGCACCTATATCTGAAATGCCTATCGGCACCTATTTTTGAAATGCCTATCGGAAACTACATCTGAAATGCCTATCAGCACCTATATTTGAAATGCCTATCGGCAACCATATCTGGAGTGCCTATCGTCACCTATATTTGAAATGCCTATCGGCTTCTATATCTGAAATGCTTATCGGCACCTATTTTTAAAATGCCTATCGGAAACTATCGGCAACCATATCTGGAATGCCTATCGGCACCTATATTTGAAATGCCTATCGGCTTCTAAATCTGAAAAGCCTATCGGCACCTATTTTTAAAATGGCTATCGGCAACTATATCTGAAATGCCTATCGGCACCTATATCTGAAATGCCTATCGGCACCTATTTTTGAAATGCCTATCGGAAACTACATCTGAAATGCCTATCAGCACCTATATTTGAAAAGCCTATCGGCAACCATATCTGGAATGCCTATCGGCACCTATATTTGAAATGCCTATCGGCTTCTATATCTGAAATGCCTACCGGCACCTATTTTTAAAATGCCAATCGGCAACTATATCTGAAATCTCTATCGGCACCTATATCTGAAATGCCTATCGGCACCTATTTTTGAAATGCCTATCTGTAATGTATATGTAAATCGTACTTTAGTTTTTATTATTTGTTTTTAGTTACGTAAGGATAGATTTAATTTGTAAATTCTTTTATAAAAATTGTACATAAAGTTAGTTTGGAAATGATCGTGAAATAAAGAAGTATAAAAAATTATAACACTGGCGACGAGGTAAAAGGAATTGATAATTATATTATTATCATTAATTTTTGAAATCATGCCGGACGGTCAAGCTCAAGCTCCTCAGCAACAAAATTTTGCAAATACATTGGGCACGTTAAAAGAATTCAACTTTAAAACATCTGACTGGGAAGTGTATAAAGAAAGATTAATTCAGTACTTTGAAGCAAATGAGATAAAAAATGATGGTCGTAAAAGGGCGATTTTATTAAATCAGTTAAATGAAGAATCGTACAAATTAATGCGCGATCTTTGTATGCCATCAAAACCGACTGAAAAATCATTTAAAAATCTAACTGAATTATTCGACAATCAATTTGGTTTGGTTAAATCGTTGTTCGCGGCAAGACATGAATTTTATAATGCCAAGAAAACCGAACACGAGACAATAGCTGAATGGGCAGCTCGTATCAGAAGCTTGGCGTCAAAATGCGAATTCGGCAGGGAACTAAACACCGTAATGCGGGATGTCTTCGTAATAAATGTCGGCAAAAGTTCAATACGAAACCGATTATTTGAAGAAGATGCAAAGGACCTTGAATTTTCGAAAGCAATCGAAATCGCACAGAGCCGAGAGTCAGCTACGAATTTTAGATCATCAAACCATGAGGAGTCAACGGCAGTAAAGATGGAGCCGGAAGAAATAAATAAGCTAAATCAGCAAAGGAATACTGGTGCAGCACAACCAGGGACTTCCGGAACCAGTGGACAGCCGAAATGTCCCGTCTGTGGGCGAAAGGGACACACTCGCAAGAAATGCCATTACAAGGACTGCGTATGCCACAAATGCAACAAGAAAGGACACCTAGCACCAGTTTGTAGGTATAAAAATACTGATAGAACAACGCATAATTGTTTAGATAATATAGATGATACTTTCTTTAATTTAAATGGCTGCGATAAAGGAAATCCTTTTGACGTAATTTTAAATATAAATAATGTGCCAATAAAATTTGAAATTGATACAGGTGCTTCTGTCACAGTAATTCCGGAAAATTTGTACGGAAAATATTTCAAGAACATAAATCTGAAAAAAACGGATTTGATTCTAAATGATTATATTGGGCATCAAATTAAACCATTAGGTTTAATTTTAGTAAATGTACAGTATAAAGATAAAAATTGTGATCTCGAAGCTTACGTAATCAGAAATGACTCGCGACCGTTGTTAGGCAGGTCATGGTTACGTAACCTTCAATTAGAGTTCAATCAATTATATCAGTTAAACGTTAATAGTGACGTAGAAATTTTATGTAAAAAGTATTCTGAAATATTTTCGGAACAATTGGGCACGTTTAACAAAGATAAAGTTTCTTTAAAATTAAAAACGGGCGCTATTCCAAAATTTTGTAAACCTCGCACTCTTCCCTACGCTTTAAAGCAAAGAGTAGAAGACGAACTAGTTAGATTACTAGAGGCGAATATTATCACACCGGTAGAATATTCGTCATGGGGTACACCAATTGTACCTGTTTTAAAGCCAAATGGTTCAGTTAGAATTTGCGGTGATTTTAAAGTTACAGTCAACCCACAGTTAGAAGTGTGCAAATACCCCTTGCCTAGAATTGAAGAATTGTTCGCAAAATTGCAGGGCGGTACTAAATTTACAAAAATATATTTATCCGAGGCATATCAACAAGTCTTACTAGATGAACCATCTCGAGAAATCTTAACGATTTCTACACATAAGGGTTTATTTAAATTCAATCGTATGCCTTACGGTATTTCGTCCGCCCCTTCCTATTTTCAGCACATGATGGAAACTGTCCTTCAAGGACTAGAAGGAGTTGTGTGTTATTTAGACGATATACTAATAACTGCTAATAATGATCAGTTACATTTAAATAGAATTGAACAAGTTTTTAAACGTCTTCAAGACTGCGGATTGACTGTACGTAAAGAAAAATGCGAATTTTTAAAATCATCAGTTTCATATCTTGGGCATATTATTTCTGAAAAGGGTTTAAATAGTTTACCGGAAAAGATTGAAGCTATAAAAAATTGCAATGAACCAAATAATACTAAACAGTTAAAATCATTTTTGGGTATGGTTAATTATTATGCAAAATATATTGAAAATTGTTCAAGAATATTATATCCCTTATATCATTTATTGCATAAGAACACTAAATGGAAGTGGTCAGATTCATGCAGAGAAGCCTTTTCTAAAATAAAAGAAGCTCTAAATTCGTCTCAGGTTTTAGCTCATTTTGATCCGTCCTTGCCTATTCGACTGACAGTCGATGCTTCAAATTATGGTCTGGGAGCCATTTTGTCTCACAATGTTAATGGTAACGAGCGACCTATTTGTTATGCATCCCGTTCGTTATCTGTCAGCGAAACCAAGTACTCCCAAATTGAAAAAGAAGCACTTGCGTTAGTCTGGGCGTGTGATAAATTTTATCAATATTTATTTGGACAACCTTTCACTTTAGTAACCGATCATAAGCCATTACTGGCTATATTTGGGGACAAAAAAGGAATTCCTTTAATGGCAGCAAATCGATTGCAGCGTTGGTCACTCAAATTATCGGCTTACAATTATAAAATTGAATATACGAAATCTGAAAACAATTGTGCGGATTTCTTATCACGTAGTCCATTAAATATAGAGAAAAATACAATTGATACGTATAATTATTTAAATTTTTTTGATGACAACAATGAAATAATCTTAAATTCAAAAAATATAGCAATTGAAACTCGAAAAGACAGCATACTAAATACTGTCTTAAAATTTACAAGAATGGGTTGGAAAAATACATCTTACCCAGACGAACTACAACCGTATTTTAAAAGAAAAAGTGAGCTAACTGTTGAAAATGATGTTTTAATGTGGGGTCACAGAGTGGTGATACCAAAAAGTTGTCAAAACTATATAATGAAAGAAATACATTCAGCTCATATGGGTATAATAAAAATGAAAATGATAGCTAGGTCGTATGTTTGGTGGCCTACAATAAATTTTGATATTGAAAAGTTGGTCAAATCTTGCGAAAATTGTGCTAATGTTCGTCAATCTCCTGAGAAAGCGGTATTAATTCCTTGGAAATGGCCTAGTCAGCCTTGGAGCCGTCTCCATATGGATTATATGGGCCCTTTCCATTGTAAATATTTTTTAATAATAATAGACGCGCACAGTAAATGGATTGAATGTTTTTTGGTTACTCATCCAAATTCACGTGAAACAATAGATTGTTTAAGAGAAACTTTCGCTCGATTTGGCCTACCGAATCAACTAGTAACCGATAACGGAACACAATTCACATCAAAAGAATTTTAAAATTATTTAAAATTAAATGGAATACAGCACATTACGGGTGCTCCATATCATCCCGCCACCAATGGTCTTGCAGAGAACGCAGTAAAACAATTGAAATATTTTTTGTTAAAATTTAACGATAATTCCGATATTAAAACAAAAATTCAAAGATTTTTATTTCAATATCGAAATACTCCACATAGCACTACTGGCTCTGAACCTGCAAAACTATTGGTAGGAAGGAGACTGAAAAATAAATTGGATTTGATTTTTCCTACTTCTGTCGAAGATAAAGTTTTTAATTCCCAGCAAAATCAAATTTCAAATTATAAGGGAAGGAGGGAAGATCAATTCAAAATAAATGAGTCTGTAATGATTCGAAATTATACTGATGTAAATCATATAAAATGGGAACGTGGTACTATTTTAAAACAACTAGGATTAAGAAGATATTTGATTAAAGTAATGTCAGGCAAAGATGTAACTAGACATTTAAATCAGATTACTAAAATCATGGCAAATGAAAATTCTAATAACAATGACAGTGATTCTGAATTTGATTTTAAAATACAACGTGAAAATGATAATGAAAATAAAATAGACGAAGGTATCTTTGATGATGCACCTCGCCCTAAAAGAAATATACAACCGCCAGACAGACTTCAAATCAAATGGACTTAATTATTATTTTTTTTTGTAAAATTAAACAGGGAGGTGTAATGTATATGTAAATCGTACTTTAGTTTTTATTATTTGTTTTTAGTTACGTAAGGATAGATTTAATTTGTAAATTCTTTTATAAAAATTGTACATAAAGTTAGTTTGGAAATGATCGTGAAATAGAGAAGTATAAAAAATTATAACACTATCGGAAACAACAACTGAAATGCCTATCAGCTACTATATTTGAAATGCCTATCGGCAACCATATTTGGAATGCCTATCGGCACCTATATTTGAAATGCCTATCGGCTTCTATATCTGAAATGCCTAGCGGCACCTATTTTTAAAATGCCAATCGGCAACTATATCTGAAGTGCCTATCGGCACCTATATCTGAAATGCCTATCGGCACGTAATTTTGAAATGCCTATCGAAAACTACATCTGAAATGCTTATCAGCACCTATATTTGAAATGCCTATCGGCAACCACATCAGAAATGCCTATCGGCACCTATATCTAAAATGCCTTTCGGCATTTATATCTGAAATGCCTATCGACACCTATATTTGAAATGCCTATCGGCACCTATATTTTAAATGCCTATCGGCAACTATATCTGATATGCCTATCGGCACCTATATCTGAAATGCCTATCGGCAACTATTTTTGAAATGCCTATCGGAAACTACATCTAAAATGCCTATCGGAAACTACATCTAAAATGCCTATCGGCACCTATTTTTAAAATGCCAATCGGCAAATATATCTGAAATACCTATCGGCACCTATATCTGAAATGCCTATCGGCACCTATTTTTGAAATGCCTATCGGAAACTACATCTGAAATGCCTATCAGCACCTATATTTGAAATGCCGATCGGCAACCATATCTGGAATGCCTATCGGCACCTATATTTGAAATGCCTATCGGCTTCTATATCTGAAATGCCTATCGACACCTATTTTTAAAATTCCAATCGGCAACTATATCTGAAATGCCTATCGGCAGCTATATCTGAAATGCCTATCGGCATCAATTTTTGAAATGCCAATCGAAAACTACATCTAAAATGTCTATCAGCACCTATATTTGAAATGCCTATCGGCAACCATATCTGGAATGCCTATCGGCACCTATATTTGAAATGCCTATCGGCTTCTATATCTGAAATGCCTATCGGCACCTATTTTTAAAATGCCAATTGGCAACTATATCTGAAATGCCTATCCGCACCTATATCTGAAATGCCTATCGGCACCTATTTTTGAAATGTCTATCGGAAACTACTTCTGAAATGCCTATCAGCACCTATATTTGAAATGCCTATCGGCAACCATATCTGAAATGCCTATCGGCACCTATATTTGAAATGCCTATCGGCTTCTATATCTGAAATGCCTATCGGCACCTATTTTTAAAATGCCAATCGGCAACTATATCTGAAATGCCTATCGGCACCTATATCTGAAATGCCTATCGGCACCTATTTTTGAAATGCCTATCGGAAACTACATCTGAAATGCCTATCAGCAACTATATTTGAAATGCCTATCGGCAACCATATCTGGAATGCCTATCGGCACCTATATTTGAAATGCCTATCGGCTTCTATATCTGAAATGCCTATCGGCACCTATTTTTGAAATGCCTATCGGAAACTACATCTGAAATGCCTATCAGCACCAATATTTGAAATGCCTATCGGCAACCATATCTGAAATGCCTATCGACAGCTATATTTGAAATACCTATCGGCTTCTATATCTGAAATGCCTATCGGCACCTATTTTTAAAATGCCAATCGGCAACTATATCTGAAATGCCTATCGGCACCTATATTTGAAATGCCTATCGGCACCAATTTTTTAAATGCCTATCGGAAACTACATCTAAAATGCCTATCAGCACCTATATTTGAAATGCCTATCGGCAACCATAACTGGAATGCCTATCGGCACCTATATTTGAAATGCCTATCGGCTTCTATATGTCAAATGCCTATCGGCACCTATTTTTAAAATGCCAATCGGCAACTATATCTGAAATGCCTATCGGCACCTATATCTGAAATGCCTATCGGCACCTATTTTTGAAATGTCTTTCGGAAACTACATCTGAAATGCCTATCTGCTCCTATATTTGAAATGCCTATCGGCAACCATATCTGAAATGCCTATCGACCCCTATATTTGAAATACCTATCGGCTTCTATATCTAAAATGCCTATCGGCACCTGTTTTTAAAATGCCAATCGGCAACTATATCTTAAATGCCTATCGGCACCTATATCTGAAATGCCTATCGGCATCAATTTTTGAAATGCCTATCAGAAACTACATCTAAAATGCCTATCAGCACCTATATTTGAAATGCCTGTCGGCAACCATATCTGGAATGCCTATCGGCACCTATATTTGAAATGCCTATCGGCTTCTATATCTGAAATGCCTATCGGCACCTATTTTTAAAATGCCAATTGGCAACTATATCTGAAATGCCTATCGGCACCTATATCTGAAATGCCTATCGGCACCTATTTTTGAAATGCCTATCGGAAACTACATCTGAAATGCCTATCAGATCCTATATTTGAAATGCCTATCGGCAAACATATCTGGAATGCCTATTGGCACCTATATTTGAAATGCCTATCGGCTTCTATATCTGAAATGCCTATCGGCACCTATTTTTAAAATGCCAATCGGCAACTATATCTAAAATGCCTATCGGCATCTATTTTTGAAATGCCTATCAGCACCTATATTTGAGATGCCTATCGTCAACCATATCTGAAATGCCTATCGACACCTATATTTGAAATACCTATCGGCTTCTATATCTGAAATGCCTATCGGCACCTATTTTTAAAATGCCAATCGGCAACTATATCTGTAATGCCTATCGTCACCTATATCTGAAATGCCTATCGGCACCTATTTTTGAAATGCCTATCGGAAACTACATCTGAAATGCCTATCAGCACCAATATTTGAAATGCCTATCGGCAACCATATCTAAAATACTATCGACACCTATATTTGAAATACCTATCGGCTTCTATATCTGAATTGCCTATTGGCACCTATTTTTAAAATGCCAATCGGCAACTATATCTGAAATGCCTATCGGCACCTATATTTTAACTGCCTATCGGCAACTATATCTGATATGCCTATCGGCACCTATATCTAAAATGCCTATCGGCACCTATTTTTGAAATGCCTTTTGGAAACTACATCTAAAATTCCAATCGGCACCTATTTTTAAAATGCCAATCGGCAACTATATCTGATGTGCCTATCGGCACCTATATCTGAAATGCCTATCGGCACCTATTTTTGAGATGCCTATCGAAAACTACATCTGAAATGCCTATCAGCACCTATATTCGAAATGCCTATCGGCAACCAAATCAGAAATGTCTATCGGCACCTATATCTGAAATGTCTTTCGGCATATATATCTGAAATGCCTATCGACACCTATATTTGAAATGCCTATCGGCACCTATATTTTAACTGCCTATCGGCAACTATATCTGATATGCCTATCGGCACCTATATCTAAAATGCCTATCGGCACCTATTTTTGAAATGCCTTTTGGAAACTACATCTAAAATGCCAATCGGCACCTATTTTTAAAATGCCAATCGGCAACTATATCTGAAATGCCTATCGGCACCTATATCTGGAATGCCTATCGGCACCTATTTTTGAAATGCCTATCGGAAACTACATCTAAAATGCCTATCAGCACCTATATTTGAAATGCCTATCGGCAACAAAATCTGAAATGCCTATCGACACTTATATTTGAAATACCTATCGGCTTCTATATCTGAAATGCCTATCGGCACCTATTTTTAAAATGCCAAACGGCAACTATATCTGAAATGCCTATCGGCACCTATATCTGAAATGCCTATCGGCACCAATTTTTGAAATGCTTATCGGAAACTACATCTGAAATGCCTATCAGCACCTATATTTGAAATGCCTATCGGCAACCATATCTGGAATGCCTATCGGCACCTATATTTAAAATGAATATCGGCTTCTATATCTGAAATGCCTATCGGCACCTATTTTTAAAATGCCAATTAGCAACTATATCTGAAATGCCTATCCGCACCTAACTCTGAAATGCCTATCGGCACCTATTTTTGAAATGTCTATCGGAAACTACATCTGAAATGCCTATCAGCACCTATATTTGAAATGCCTATCGGCAACCATATCTGGAATGCCTATCGGCACCTATATTTGAAATGCCTATCGGCTCCTATATCTGAAATGCCTATAGGCACCTATTTTTAAAATGCCAATCGGCAACTATATCTGAAATCCCTATGGGCACCTATATCTGAAATGCCTATCGGCATCAATTTTTGAAATGCCTATCGGAAACTACATCTAAAATGCCTATCAGCACCTAAATTTGAAATGCCTATCGGCAACCATATCTGAAATGCCTATCGGCACCTATATCTAAAATGCCTATCGGCATCAATTTTTGAAATGCCTATCGGAAACTACATCTGAAATGCCTATCAGCACCTATATTTGAAATGCCTATCGGCAACCATATTTGGAATGCCTATCGGCACCTATATTTGAAATGCCTATCGGCTCCTATATCTGAAATGCCTATCGGCACCTATTTTTAAAATGCCAATCGGCAACTATATCTGAAATGCCTATCGGCACCTATATCTGAAATGCCTATCGGCACCTATTTATGAAATGCCCATCGAAAACTACATCTAAAATGCCTATCAGCACCTATATTTGAAATGCCTATCGGCAACCATATCTGGAATGCTTATCGGCACCTATATTTAAAATGCCTATCAGCTTCTATATCTGAAATGCCTATCGGCCCTATTTTTAAGATGCCAATCGGCAACTATATCTGAAATACCTATCGGCACCTATATCTAAAATGCCTATCGGCACCTATTTTTGAAATGCCTATCGGAAAATACATCTGAAATGCCTATCAGCACCTATATTTAAAATGCCTATCGGCAACCATATCTGGAATGCCTATCGGCACCTATATTTGAAATGCCTATCGGCAACCATATCTGAAATGCCTATCGGCACCTATATCTGAAAGGCCTATCGGCACCTTTATTTGAAATGCCTATCGGCTTCTATATCTTAAATGCCTATCGACACCTATTTTTAAAATGCCAATTGGCAACTATAACTGAAATGCCTATCAGAACCTATATCTGAAATGCCTATCGGTACCTATTTTTGAAATGCCTATCGGAAACTACATCTGAAATGCCTATCAGCACTTATATTTGAAATGCCTATCGGCAACCAAATCTGGAATGCCTATCGGCACCTATATTTGAAATGCCTATCGGCTTCTATATCTCAAATGCCTATCGGCACCTATTTTTAAAATGCCAATCGGCAACTATATCTGAAATGCCTATCGGCACCTATATCTGAAATGCCTATCGGCACCTATGTTTGAAATGTCTTTCGGAAACTACATCTGAAATGCCTATCTGCTCCTATATTTGAAATGCCTATCGGCAAACATATCTGAAATGCCTATCGACCCCTATATTTGAAATACCAATCGGCTTCTATATCTGAAATGCCTATCGGCACCTCTTTTTAAAATGCCAATCGGCAACTATATCTGAAATGCCTATCGGCATCTATATCTGAAATACCTATCGGCATCAATATTTGAAATGCCTATCGGAAACATCATCTAAAATGCCTATCGGAAACTACATCTAAAATGCCTATCAGCACCTATATTTGAAATGCCTGTCGGCAACCATATCTGGAATGCCTATCGGCACCTATATTTGAAATGCCTATCGGCTTCTATATCTGAAATGCCTATCGGCGCCTATTTTTAAAATGCCAATTGGCAACTATATCTGAAATGCCTATCGGCACCTATATCTGAAATGCCTATCGGCACCTATTTTTGAAATGCCTATCGGAAACTACATCTGAAATGCCTATCAGCACCTATATTTGAAATGCCTATCGGCAACCATATCTGGAATGCCTATCGGCACCTATATTTGAAATGCCTTTCGGAAACTACATCTAAAATGCCAATCGGCACCTATTTTTAAAATGCCAATCGGCAACTATATCTGAAATGCCTATCGGCACCTATATCTGGAATGCCTTTTGGCACCTATTTTTGAAATGCCTATCGGAAACTACATCTAAAATGCCTATCAGCACCTATATTTGAAATGCCTATCGGCAACAATATCTGAAATGCCTATCGACACTTATATTTGAAATACCTATCGGCTTCTATATCTGAAATGCCTATCGGCACCTATTTTTAAAATGCCACACGGCAACTATATCTGAAATGCCTATCGGCACCTATATCTGAAATGCCTATCGGCACCAATTTTTGAAATGCTTATCGGAAACTAGATCTGAAATGCCTATCAGCACCTATATTTGAAATGCCGATCGGCAACCATATCTGGAATGCCTATCGGCACCTATATTTGAAATGCCTATCGGCTTCTATATCTGAAATGCCTATCGACACCTATTTTTAAAATTCCAATCGGCAACTATATCTGAAATGCCTATCGGCAGCTATATCTGAAATGCCTATCGGCATCAATTTTTGAAATGCCAATCGGAAACTACATCTCAAATGCCTATCAGCACCTATATTTGAAATGCCTATCGGCAACCATATCTGGAATGCCTATCGGCACCTATATTTAAAATGAATATCGGCTTCTATATCTGAAATGCCTATCGGCACCTATTTTTAAAATGCCAATTGGCAACTATATCTGAAATGCCTATCCGCACCTAACTCTGAAATGCCTATCGGCACCTATTTTTGAAATGTCTATCGGAAACTACATATGAAATGCCTATCAGCACCTATATTTGAAATGCCTATCGGCAACCATATCTGGAATGCCTATCGGCACCTATATTTGAAATGCCTATCGGCTCCTATATCTGAAATGCCTATAGGCACCTATTTTTAAAATTGCCAATCGGCAACTATATCTGAAATCCCTATGGGCACCTATATCTGAAATGCCTATCGGCATCAATTTTTGAAATGCCTATCGGAAACTACATCTAAAATGCCTATCAGCACCTAAATTTGAAATGCCTATCGGCAACCATATCTGAAATGCCTATCGGCACCTATATCTAAAATGCCTATCGGCATCAATTTTTGAAATGCCTATCGGAAACTACATCTGAAATGCCTATCAGCACCTATATTTGAAATGCCTATCGGCAACCATATTTGGAATGCCTATCGGCACCTATATTTGAAATGCCTATCGGCTCCTATATCTGAAATGCCTATCGGCACCTATTTTTAAAATGCCAATCGGCAACTATATCTGAAATGCCTATCGGCACCTATATCTGAAATGCCTATCGGCACCTATTTATGAAATGCCCATCGGAAACTACATCTAAAATGCCTATCAGCACCTATATTTGAAATGCCTATCGGCAACCATATCTGGAATGCTTATCGGCACCTATATTTGAAATGCCTATCAGCTTCTATATCTGAAATGCCTATCAGCCCTATTTTTAAGATGCCAATCGGCAACTATATCTGAAATACCTATCGGCAACCATATTTGGAATGCCTATCGGCACCTATATTTGAAATGCCTATCGGCTCCTATATCTGAAATGCCTATCGGCACCTATTTTTAAAATGCCAATCGGCAACTATATCTGAAATGCCTATCGGCACCTATATCTGAAATGCCTATCGGCACCTATTTTTGAAATGCCTATCGGAAACTACATCTGAAATGCCTATCAGCACCTATATTTAAAATGCCTATCGGCAACCATATCTGGAATGCCTATCGGCACCTATATTTGGAATGCCTATCGGCTTCTATATCTGAAATGCCTATCGGCACCTATTTTTGAAATGCCAATCGGCAACTATATCTGAAATGCCTATCCGTAACAATTTTTGAAATGCCTATCGGAAACTACATCTGAAATGCCTATCAGCACCTATATTTGAAATGCCTATCGGCAACCATATCTGGAATGCCTATCGCACCTATATTTGAAATGCCTATCGGCTTCTATATCTGAAATGCCTATCGGCACCTATTTTTATAATGCCTATCGGCAACCATATCTGAAATGCCTATCGACACCTATATTTGAAATACCTATCGGCTTCTATATCTGAAATGCCTGTCGGCACCTGTTTTTAAAATGCCAATCGGCAACTATATCTGAAATGCCTATCGGCACCTATATCTGAAATGCCTATCGGCTTCAATTTTTGAAATGCCTATCGGAAACTACATCTAAAATGCCTATCAGCACCTATATTTGGAATGCCTATCGGCAACCATATCTGGAATGCCTATCGGCACCTATATTTGAAATGCCTATCGGCAACCATATCTGAAATGCCTATCGGCACCTATATCTGAAAGGCCTATCGGCACCTATATTTGAAATGCCTATCGGCTTCTATATCTTAAATGCCTATCGACACCTATTTTTAAAATGCCAATTGGCAACTATAACTGAAATGCCTATCAGAACCTATATCTGAAATGCCTATCGGTACCTATTTTTGAAATGCCTATCGGAAACTACATCTGAAATGCCTATCAGCACTTATATTTGAAATGCCTATCGGCAACCATATCTGGAATGCCTATCGGCACCTATATTTGAAATGCCTATCGGCTTCTATATCTCAAATGCCTATCGGCACCTATTTTTAAAATGCCAATCGGCAGCTATATCTGAAATGCCTATCGGCACCTATATCTGAAATGCCTATCGGCACCTATTTTTGAAATGTCTTTCGGAAACTACATCTGAAATGCCTATCTGCTCCTATATTTGAAATACCTATCGGCAAACATATCTGAAATGCCTATCGACCCCTATATTTGAAATACCAATCGGCTTCTATATCTGAAATGCCTATCGGCACCTGTTTTTAAAATGCCAATCGGCAACTATATCTGAAATGCCTATCGGCATCTATATCTGAAATACCTATCGGCATCAATTTTTGAAATGCCTATCGGAAACTACATCTAAAATGCCTATCAGCACCTATATTTGAAATGAATGTCGGCAACCATATCTGGAATGCCTATCGGCACCTATATTTGAAATGCCTATCGGCTTCTATATCTGAAATGCCTATCGGCGCCTATTTTTAAAATGCCAATTGGCAACTATATCTGAAATGCCTATCGGCACCTATATCTGAAATGCCTATCGGCACCTATTTTTGAAATGCCTATCGGAAACTACATCTAAAATGCCTATCAGCACCTATATTTGAAATGCCTATCGGCAACCATATCTGGAATGCCTATTGGCACCTATATTTGAAATGCCTATCGGCTTCTATATCTGAAATGCCTATCGGCACCTATTTTTAAAATGCCAATCGGCAACTATATCTGAAATGCCTATCGGCATCTATTTTTGAAATGCCTATCAAAAACTACATCTGAAATGCCTATCAGCACCTATATTTGAAATGCCTATCGGCTTCTATATCTGGAATGCCTATCGGCACCTATTTTTAAAATGCCAATCGGCAACTATATCTGTAATGCCTATCGGCACCTATATCTGAAATGCCTATCGGAACCTATTTTTGAAATGCCTATCGGAAACTACATCTGAAATGCCTATCAGCACCAATATTTGAAATGCCTATCGGCAACCATATCTGAAATACTATCGACACCTATATTTGAAATACCTATCGGCTTCTATATCTGAAATGCCTATTGGCACCTATTTTTAAAATGCCAATCGGCAACTATATCTGAAATGCCTATCGGCACCTATATCTGAAATGCCTATCTGCACCAATTTTTGAATTGCCTATCGGAAACTACATCTGAAATGCCTATCAGCACCTATATTTGAAATGCCTATCGGCAAACATATCTGGAATGCCTATCGGCACCTATATTTGAAATGCCTATCGGCTTCTATATCTGAAATGCCTATCGGCACCTATTTTTGAAATGCCTATCGGAAACTACATCTGAAATGCCTATCATCATCTATATTTGAAATGCCTATCGGCAACTATATCTGGAATGCCTATCGGCACCTATATTTTAAATGCCTATCGGCTTCTATATCTGAATTGCCTATCGACACCTATTTTTAAAATGCCAATTGGCAACTATATCTGTAATGCCTATCGGCACCTATATCTGAAATGCCTATCGGCACCTATTTTTGAAATGCCTATCGGAAACTACATCTGAAATGCCTATCGGCACCAATATTTGAAATGCCTATCGGCAACCATATCTGAAATGCCTATCGACACCTTTATTTGAAATACCTATCGGCTTCTATATCTGAAATGCCTATCGGCAACTATTTTTAAAATGCCAATCGGCAACTAATCTGAAATGCCTATCGGCACCTATATCTGAAATGCCTATCGGCACCTATTTTTGAAACGCCTATCGGAAACTACATCTGAAATGCCTATCAGCAACTATATTTGAAATGCCTATCGGCAACCATATCTGGAATGCCTATCGGCACCTATATTTGAAATGCCTATCGGCTTCTATATCTGAAATGCCTATCGGCACCTATTTTTGAAATGCCTATCGGAAACTACATCTTAAATGCCTATCAGCACCAATATTTGAAATGCCTATCGGCAACCATATCTGAAATGCCTATCGACACCTATATTTGAAATACCTATCGGCTTCTATATCTGAAATGCCTATCAGCACCTATTTTTAAAATGCCAATCGGCAACTGTATCTGAAATGCCTATCGGCACCTATATCTGAAATGCCTATCGGCACCAATTTTTGAAATGCCTATCGGAAACTACATCTGAAATGCCTATCAGCACCTATATTTGAAATGCCTATCGGCAACCATATCTGGAATGCCTATCGGCACCTATATTTGAAATGCCTAACGGCTTCTATATCTAAAATGCCTATCGGCACCTATTTTTAAAATGCCAATCGGCAACTATATCTGAAATGCCTATCGGCACCTATATCTAAAACGCTTATCGGCACCTATTTTTGAAATGCCTATCGGAAACTACATCTGAAATGCCTCTCAGCATCTATATTTGAAATGCCTATCGGCAACCATATCTGGAATGCCTATCGGCACCTATATTTGAAATGCCTATCGGGTTCTATATCTGAAATGCCTATCGGCACCAATTTTTAAAATGCCAATTGGCAACTATATCTAAAATGCCTATCGGCACCTATATCTGAAATATTTATCGGCACCTATTTTTGAAATGCCTATCGGAAACTACATCTGAAATGCCTATCAGCACCTATATTTGAAATGCCTATCGGCAAAAATATCTGGAATGCCTATTGGCAACTATATTTGAAATGCCTATCGGCTTCTATATCTGAAATGCCTATCGGCACCTATTTTCAAAATGCCAATCGGCAACTATATCTGAAATGCCTATCGGCACCTATTTTTGAAATGCCTAACGGAAACTACATCTGAAATGCCTATCAGCACCTTTATTCGAAATGCCTATGGTCAACCATATCTGAAATGCCTATCGACACCTACATTTGAAATACCTATCGGCTTCTATATCTGAAATGCCTATCGGCACCTATTTTTGAAATGCCAATCGGTAACTATATCTGAAATGCCTATCGGCACCTATATCTGAAATGCCTTTTGGCACCAATTTTTGAAATGCCTAGTAGAAAATACATCTGGAATGCCTATCAGCAATTATATTTGAAATGCCTATCGGCAACCATATCTGGAAAGCCTATCGGCACCTATATTTGAAATGCCTATCGGCTTCTATATCTGAAATGCCTATCGACACCTATTTTTAAAATGCCAATCGGCAACTATATCTGAAATGCCTATCGGCACCTATATCTGAAATGCCTATCGGCACCTATTTTTGAAATGCCTATCGGAAACTACATCTGAAATGCCTATCAGCACCTATATTTGAAATGCCTATCGGCAACCATATCTGAAATGCCTATCGACACCTATATTTGAAATACCTATCGGCTTCTATATCTAAAATGCCTATCGGCACCTGTTTTTAAAATGCCAATCGGTAACTATATCTGAAATGCCTATCGGCACCTATATCTGAAATGCCTATCGGCACCAATTTTTGAAATGCCTATCGGAAAATACATCTGGAATGCCTATCAGCACCTATATTTGAAATGCCTATCGGCAACCATATCTGGAATGCCTTTCGGCACCTATTTTTGAAATGCCTATCGGAAACTACATATGAAATGCCTATCAGCACCTATATTTGAAATGCTTATCGGCAACCATATCTGGAATGCCTATCGGCACCTATATTTGAAATGCCTATCGGCTTCTATATCTGAAATGCCTATCGGCACCTATTTTTAAAATGGCTATCGGCAACTATATCTGAAATGCCTATCTGCACCTATATCTGAAATGCCTATCAGCACCTATTTTTGAAATGCCTATCGGAAACTACATCTGAAATGCCTATCAGCACCTATATTTGAAATGCCTATCGGCAACCATATCTGGAGTGCCTATTGTCACCTATATTTGAAATGCCTATCGGCTTCTATATCTGAAATGCCTATCGGCACCTATTTTTAAAATGCCTATCGGAAACTATCGGCAACCATATCTGGAATGCCTATCGGCACCTATATTTGAAATGCCTATTGGCTTCTAAATCTGAAATGCCTATCGGCACCTATTTTTAAAATGGCTATCGGCAACTATATCTGAAATGCCTATCAGCACCTATATCTGAAATGCCTATCGGCACCTATTTTTGAAATGCCTATCGGAAACTACATCTGAAATGCCTATCAGCACATATAATAGAAAAGCCTATCGGCAACCATATTCGGAATGCCTGTCGGCACCTATATTTAAAATGCCTATCGGCTTCTATATCTGAAATGCCTAGCGGCACCTATTTTTAAAATGCCAATCGGCAACTATATCTGAAGTGCCTATCGGCACCTATATCTGAAATGCCTATCGGCACGTAATTTTGAAATGCCTATCGAAAACTACATCTTAAATGCCTATCAGCACCTATATTTGAAATGCCTATCGGCAACCACATCAGAAATGCCTATCGGCACCTATATCTGAAATGCCTTTCGGCATTTATATCTGAAATGCCTATCGACACCTATATTTGAAATGCCTAACGGCACCTATATTTTAAATGCCTATAGGCAACTATATCTGATATGCCTATCGGCACCTATATCTGAAATGCCTATCGGCAACTATTTTTGAAATGCCTATCGGAAACTACATCTAAAATGCCTATCGGCACCTATTTTTAAAATGCCAATCGGCAACTATATCTGAAATACCTATCGGCACTTATATCTGAAATGCCTATCGGCACCTATTTTTGAAATGCCTATCGGAAACTACATCTGAAATGCCTATCAGCACCTATATTTGAAATGCCTATCGGCAACCATATCTGGAATGCCTATCGGCACCTATATTTGAAATGCCGATCGGCTTCTATATCTGAAATGCCTATCGGCACCTATTTTTAAAATGCCAATCGGCAACTATATCTGTAATGCCTATCGGCACCTATATCTGAAATGCCTATCGGCACCTATTTTTGAAATGCCTATCGGAAACTACATCTGAAATGCCTATCAGCACCAATATTTGAAATGCCTATCGGCAACCATATCTGAAATGCCTATCGACACCTATATTTGAAATACCTATCGGCTTCTATATCTGAAATGCCTATCGGCACCTATTTTTAAAATGTCAATCGGCAACTATATCTGAAATGCCTATTGGCACCTATATCTAAATTGCCTATCGGCACCAATTTTTGAAATGCCTATCGGAAACTACATCTGAAATGCCAATCAGCACCTATATTTGAAATGCCTATCGGCAACCATATCTGAAATAGCTATCAGCACCTATTTTTTGAAATGCCTATCGGCAACCATATCTGGAATGCTTATCGGCACCTATATTTGAAATGCCTATCGGCTTCTATATCTGAAATGCATATCGGCACCTATTTTTAAAATGCCAATCGGCAACTATATCTGAAATGCCTATCGGCACCTATATCTGAAATGCCTATCGGCACCAATTTTTGAAATGCCTATCGGAAACTACATCTGAAATGCCTATCAGCACCTATATTTGAAATGCCTATCGGCAACTATATCTGGAATGCCTATCGGCACCTATATTTGAAATGCCTATCGGCTTCTATATCTGAAATGCCTATCGGCACCTATTTTTAAAATGCCAATCGGCAACTATATCTGAAATGCCTATCGGCACCTATATCTGAAATGCCTATCGGCATCTATTTTTGAAATGCCTATCGGAAACTACATCTGAAATGCCTATCAGCACCTATATTTGAAATGCCTATCGGCAACCATATCTGGAATGCCTATCGGCACCTATATCTGAAATGCCTTTCGGCTTCTATATCTGAAATGCCTATCGGCACCTATTTTTAAAATGCCAATCGACAACTATATCTGATGTGCCTATCGGCACCTATATCTGAAATGCCTATCGGCACCTATATTTGAGATGCCTATCGAAAACTACATCTGAAATGCCTATCAGCACCTATATTTGAAATGCCTATCGGCAACCACATCAGAAATGCCTCTCGGCACCTATAACTGAAAAGCCTTTCGGCATATATATCTGAAATGCCTATCGACACCTATATTTGAAATGCCTATCGGCACCTATATTTTAAATGCCTATCGGCAACTATATCTGATATGCCTATCGGCACCTATATCTAAAATGCCTATCGGCACCTATTTTTGAAATGCCTTTTGGAAACTACATCTAAAATGCCAATCGGCACCTATTTTTAAAATGCTAATCGGCAACTATATCTGAAATGCCTATCGGCACCTATATCTGAAATGCATATCGGCACCTATTTTTGAAATGCCTATCGGAAACTACATCTGAAATGCCTATCAGCACCTATATTTAAAATGCCTATCGGCAACCATATCTGAAATGCCTATCGACACCTATATTTGAAATACCTATCGGCTTCTATATCTGAAATGCCTATCGGCACCTATTTTTAAAATGCCAATCGGCAACTATATCTGAAATGCCTATCGGCACCTATATCTGAAATGCCTATCGGCACCTATTTTTGAAATGCCTATCGGAAACTACATCTGAAATGCCTATCAACACCTATATTTGAAATGCCTATCGGCAACCATATCTGAAATGCCTATCGACACCTATATTTGAAATACCTATCGGCTTCTATATCTGAAATGCCTATCGGCACCTATTTTTAAAATGCCAATCGGCAACTATATCTGAAATGCCTATCGGCAGCTATATCTGAAATGCCTATCGGCACCTATTTTTGAAATGCCTTTCGGAAACTACATCGGAAATGCCTATCTGCTCCTATATTTGAAATGCCTATCGGCAACCATATCTGAAATGCCTATCGACACCTATATTTGAAATACCTATCGGCTTCTATATCTGAAATGCCTATCGGCACCTGTTTTTATAATGCCAATCGGCAACTATATCTGAAATGCCTATCGGCACCTATTTTTAAATGCCTATCGGAAAATACATCTGAAATGCCTATCGGCACCTATATTTGAAATGCCTATCGGGCTCTATATCTGAAATGCCTATCGACACCTATTTTTAAAATGCCAATCGGCAACTATATCTGAAATGCCTATCGGCTTCTATATCTGAAATGCCTATCGGCACCTATTTTAAAATGCCAATTGGCAACTATATCTGAAATGCCTATCGGCACCTATTTTTGAAATGCCTATCGGAAACTACATCTGAAATGTCTATCAGCACCTATATTTGAAATGCCAATCGGCAACTATATCTGAAATGCCTATCGGCACCTATATCTAAAATGCCTACCGGCACCTATTTTTTAAATAGCTATCGGAAACTACATCTGAAATGCCTATCAGCACCTATATTTGAAATGCCTATCGGCAACCATATCTGAAATGCCTATCGACACCTATATTTGAAATACCTATCGGCTTCTATATCTGAAATGCCTATCGGCACCTATTTTTAAAATGCCAATCGGTAACTATATCTGAAATGCCTATCGGCACCTTTATCTGAAGTGCCTATCGTCACCAATTTTTGAAATGCCTATCGGAAACTACATCTGGAATGCCTATCAGCACCTATATTTGAAATGCCTATCGGCAACCATATCTGGAATGCTTATCGGCACCTATATTTGAAATGCCTATCGGCTTCTATATCTGAAATGCCTGTCGGCACCTATTTTTAAAATACCAATCGGCAACTATATCTGAAATGCCTATTGGCACCTATTTTTGAAATGTCTTTCGGAAACTACATCTGAAATGCCTATCTGCTCCTATATTGGAAATGCCTATCGGCAACCATATCTTAAATGCCTATCGACCCCTATATTTGAAATACCTATCGGCTTCTATATCTAAAATGCCTATCGGCACCTATATCTAAAATGCCTATCGGCACCTATTTTTGAAATGTCTTTCGGAAACTACATCTGAAATGCCTATCTGCTCCTATATTGGAAATGCCTGTCGGCAACCATATCTTAAATGCCTATCGACCCCTATATTTGAAATACCTATCGGCTTCTATATCTGAAATGCCTATCGGCACCTGTTTTTAAAATGCCAATCGGCAACTATATCTGAAATGCCTATCGGCACCTATATCTGAAATGCCTATCGGCATCAATTTTTGAAATGCCTATCGGAAACTACATCTAAAATGCCTATCAGCTACTATATTTGAAATGCCTATCGGCAACCATATCTGGAATGCCTATCGGCACCTATATTTGAAATGCCTATCGCCTTCTATATCTGAAATGCCTATCGGCACCTATTTTTAAAATGGCTATCGGCAACTATATCTGAAATGCCTATCGGCACCTATATCTGAAATGCCTATCGGAACATATTTTTGAAATGTTTATCGGAAACTACATCTGAAATGCCTATCAGCACCTATATTTGAAATGCCTATCGGCAACCATATCTGGAATGCCTATCGGCAACTATATTTGAAATGCCTATCGGCTTCTATATCTGAAATGCCTATCGGCACCTATTTTTAAAATGCCTATCAGAAACTACATCTGAAATGCCTATCAGCACATATATTAGAAATGCCTATCGGCAACCATATCTGGAATGCCTATCGGCACCTATATTTGAAATGCCTATCGGCTTCTATATCTGAAATGCCTATCGGCACCTATTTTTGAAATGGCTATCGGCAACTATATCTGAAATGCCTATCGGCACCTATTTTTGAAATGCCTATCAGAAACTACATCTGAAATGCCTATCAGCACCTATATTTGAAAAGCCTATCGGCAACTATATCTGGGATGCCTATCGGCACCTATATTTGAAATGCCTATCGGCTTCTATATCTGAAATGCCTATCGGCACCTATTTTTAAAATGCCAATCGGCAACTATATCTGAAATGCCTATCGGCACCTATATCTGAAATGCCTATCGGCACCTATTTTTGAAATGCCTATCGGAAACTACAACTGAAATGCCCATAAGTACCTATATTTGAAATGCCTATCGGCAACCATATTTGGAATGCCTATCGGCACCTATATTTGAAATGCCTATCGGCTTCTATATCTGAAATGCCTAGCGGCACCTATTTTTAAAATGCCAATCGGCAACTATATCTGAAGTGCCTATCGGCACCTATATCTGAAATGCCTATCGGCACCTATTTTTGAAATGCCTATCGAAAACTAAATCTGAAATGCCTATCAGCACCTATATTTGAAATGCCTATCGGCAACCACATCAGAAATGCATATCGGCACCTATATCTGAAATGCCTTTCGGCATTTATATCTGAAATGCCTATCGACACCTATATTTGAAATGCCTATCGGCACCTATATTTTAAATGCCTATCGGCAATTATATCTGATATGCCTATCGGCACCTATATCTGAAATGCCTATTGGCACCTATTTTTGAAATGCCTATCGGAAACTACATCTAAAATGCCTATCGGCACCTATTTTTAAAATGCCAATCGGCAACTATATCTGAAATGCCTATCGGCACCTATATCTGAAAAGCCAATCGGCACCAATTTTTGAAATGCCTATCGGAAACTACATCTGAAATGCCTATCAGCTCCAATATTTGAAATGCCTATCGGCAATTATATCTGAAATGCCTATCGACACCTATATTTGAAATTCCTATCGGCTTCTATATCTGAAATGCCTATCGGCACCTATTTTTAAAATGCCAATCGGCATCTATATCTGAAATGCCTATCGGCACCTATATCTGAAATGCCTATCGGCACCTATTTTTGAAATGTCTTTCGGAAACTACATCTGAAATGCCTATCTGCTCCTATATTTGAAATGCCTATCGGCAACCATATCTGAAATGCCTATCGACACCGATATTTGAAATACCTATCGGCTTCTATATCTGAAATGCCTATCGGCACCTGTTTTTAAAATGCCAATCGGCAACTATATCTGAAATACCTATCGGCACCTATATCTGAAAGGCCTATCGGCATCAATTTTTGAAATGCCTATCGGAAACTACATCTAAAATGCCTATCAGCACCTATATTTGAAATGCCTATCGGCAACCATATCTGGAATGCCTATCGGCACCTATATTTGAAATGCCTATCGGCTTCTATATCTGAAATGCCTATCGGCACCTATTTTTAAAATGCCAATTGACAACTATATCTGAAATGCCTATCGGCACCTATATCTGAAATGCCTATCGGCACCTATTTTTGAAATGCCTATCGGAAACTACAACTGAAATGCCTATCAGCATCTATATTTGAAATGCCTATCAGCAACCATATCTGGAATGCCTATCGGCACCTATATTAGAAATGCCTATCGGCTTTTATATCTGAAATGCCTATCGACACCTATTTTAAAAAATGCCAATTGGCAACTATATCTGAAATGCCTATCGGCACCTATATCTGAAATGCCTATAGGTACCTATTTTTGAAATGCCTATCGGAAACTACATCTGAAATGCCTATCAGCACTTATATTTGAAATGCCTATCGGCAACCATATCTGGAATGCCTATCGGCACCTATATTTGAAATGCCTATCGGTTTCTATATCTGAAATGCGTATCGGCACCTATTTTTAAAATGCCAATCGGCAACTATATCTGAAATGCCTATCGGCACCTATATCTGAAATGCCTATCGGCACCTATATTTGAAATGCCTATCGTCAACCATATCTGAAATGCCTATCGACACCTATATTTGAAATACCTATCGGCTTCTATATCTGAAATGCCTACCGGCACCTATTTTTAAAATGCCAATCGGTAACTATATCTGAAATGCCTATCGGCACCTATATCTGAAATGCCTATCGGCACTAATTTTTGAAATGCCTATCGGAAAATACATCTGGAATGCCTATCAGCACCTATATTTGAAATGCCTATCGGCAACCATATCTGGAATGCTTATCGGCACCTATATTTGAAATGCCTATCGGCTTCTATATCTGAAATGCCTATCGGCACCTGTTTTTAAAATGCCAATCGGTAACTATATCTGAAATGCCTTTCGGCACCTATTTTTAAAATGCCAATCGGCAACTATATCTAAAATGCCTATCGGCACCTATATCTGAAATACCTATCAAAACCTATTTTTGAAATGCCTATCGGAAACTACATCTGAAATGCCTATCAGCACCTATATTTGAAATGCCTATCGGCGACCATATCTGAAATGCCTATCGGCACCTATATCTGGAATGCCTATCGGCATCAATTTTTGAAATGCCTATCGGAAACTACATCTGGAATGCCTATCAGCACCTATACTTGAAATGCCTATCGGCAACCATATCTGGAATGCCTATCGGCTTCTATACCTGAAATGCCTATCGGCAACCATATCTGGAATGCCTATCGGCACCTATATTTGAAATGCCTATCGGCTTCTATATCTGAAATGCCTATCGGCACCTATTTTTAAAATGCCAATCGTTAACTATATCTGAAATGCCTATCGGCACCTATATCTGAAATGCCTATCGGCACCTATTTTTGAAATGCCTATCGGAAACTACATCTGAAATGCCTATCAGCAACTATATTTGAAATGCCTATCGGCAACCATATCTGGAATGCCTATCGGCACCTATATTTGAAATGCCTATCGGCTTCTATATCTGAAATGCCTATCGGCTTCTATATCTGAAATGCCTATCGGCACCTATTTTAAAATGCCAATCGGCAACTATATCTGTAATGCCTATCGGCACCTATATCTGAAATGCCTATCGGCACCTATTTTTGAAATGCCTATCGGAAACTACATCTGAAATGCCTATCAGCACCATTATTTGAAATGCCTATCGGCAACCATATCTGAAATGCCTATCGACACCTATATTTGAAATACCTATCGGCTTCTATATCTGAAATGCCTATCGGCACCTATTTTTAAAATGCCAATCGGCAACTATATCTGAAATGCCTATCGGCACCTATATCTGAAATGCCTATCGGCACAAATTTTTTAAATGCCTATCGAAAACTACATCTGAAATGCCTATCAGCACCTATATTTGAAATGCCTATCGGCAACCATATCTGGAATGCCTATCGGCACCTATATTTGAAATGCCTAACGGCTTCTATATCTGAAATGCCTATCGGCACCTATTTTTAAAATGCCAATCGGCAACTATATCTGAAATGCCTATCGGCACCTATATCTGAAATGCCTATCGGCACCTATATCTGAAATGCCTATCGGCGCCTATATTTGAAATACCTATCGGCTTCTATATCTGAAATGCCTATCGGCACCTATTTTTGAAATGCCTATCGGAAACTACACATCTAAAATGCCTTTCAGCATCTATATTTGAAATGCCTATCGGCAACCATATCTGGAATGCCTATCGGCACCTATATTTGAAATGCCTATCGGCTTCTATATCTCAAATGCCTATCGGCACCTATTTTTAAAATGCCAATCGGCAACTATATCTGAAATGCCTATCGGCACCTATATCTGAAATGCCTATCGGCACCTATTTTTGAAATCTCTTTCGGAAACTACATCTGAAATGCCTATCTGCTCCTATATTTGAAATGCCTATCGGCAACCATATCTGAAATACTATCGACACCTATATTTGAAATACCTATCGGCTTCTATATCTGAAATGCCTTTTGGCACCTATTTTTAAAATGCCAATCGGCAACTATATCTGAAATGCCTATCGGCACCTATATCTGAAATGCCTATCTGCACCAATTTTTGAATTGCCTATCGGAAACTACATCTGAAATGCCTATCAGCACCTATATTTGAAATGCTTATTGGCAAACATATCTGGAATGCCTATCGGCACCTATATTTGAAATGCCAATCGGCTTCTATATCTGAAATGCCTATCGGCACCTATTTTAAAAATGCCAATCGGCAACTATATCTGAAATGCCTATCGGCACCTATATCTGAAATGCCTATCGGCACCTATTTTTGAAATGCCTATCGGAAACTACATCTGAAATGCCTATCATCATCTATATTTGAAATGCCTATCGGCAAACATATCTGAAATGCCTATCGGCACCTATTTTTGAAATGCCCATCGGAAACTTAATCTAAAATGCCTATCGGCACCAATATTTGAAATGCCTATCGGCAACCAAATCTGAAATGCCTATCGACACCTATATTTGAAATACCTATCGGCTTCTATATCTGAAATTCCTATCGGCACCTATTTTTAAAATGCCAATCGGCAACTATATCTGAAATGCTTAACGGCACCTATATCTGAAATGCCTATCGGCACCTATTTTTGAAATGCCTATCGGAAACTACATCTGAAATGCCTATCAGCAACTATATTTGAAATGCCTATCGGCAACCATATCTGGAATGCTTATCGGCACCTATATTTGAAATGCCAATCGGCTTCTATATCTAAAATGCCTATCGGCACCTATTTTTAAAATGCCAATCGGCAACTATATCTGAAATGCCTATCGGCACCTATTTTTGAAATGCCTATCGGAAACTACATCTGAAATGCCTATCGGCACCTATATTTAAAATGCCTATCGGCTTCTATATCTGAAATGCCTATCGACACCTATTTTTAAAATGCCAATCGGCAACTATATCTGAAATGCCTATCGGCACCTATATCTGAAATGCCTATCGGCACATATTTTTGAAATGCCTATCGTAAACTACATCTGAAATGTCTATCAGCACCTATATTTGAAATGCCAATCGGCAACTATATCTGAAATGCCTATCGGCACCTATATCTGAAATGCCTACCGGCACCTATTTTTTAAATGCCTATCGGAAACTACATCTGAAATGCCTATCAGCACCTATATTTGAAATGCCTATCGTCAACCATGTCTGAATTGCCTATCGACACCTATATTTGAAATACCTATCGGCTTCTATATCTGAAATGCCTATCGGTACCTATTTTTGAAATGCCAATCGGTAACTATATCTGAAATGCATATCGGCACCTATAACTGAAATGCCTATCGGCACCAATTTTTGAAATGCCTAGTAGAAAATACATCTGAAATGCCTATCAGCACTTATATTTGAAATGCCTATCGGCAACCATATCTGGAATGCCTATCGGCACC